>PVHY01003968.1:0-100132 GCA_004024945.1 Uropsilus gracilis
TGTTTTTCCCTATATCCATCATATAAGTGAGACCATCCTGTACTTCTCTTTTTCTTTTTGACTTATTTCTGCTAATATGAGTCTTTGTAGTTCCATCCACGTTGCTACAAATGACATGTGTTTGTCCTCCTTGATGGATGCGTAGTATTCCATTGTGTATATGTAACACATTTTTTTCAGCCAATCATCTGTTTGGGGACATTTGATTTGTTTCCAGTTCTTTGCAACTGTGAACAGGGCTGCAATGAACACACGCATGCATGTGTCCTTTTGAATTAATGTCTTCATGTCCTCTAGGTAGATTCCTAGTAGTGGGATTGCTGGGGAAAGACCCTCAGTATTGATTTCAGTGTGACTCCTTAAAGTATTGTGAAAAGAGACGGGAATGGGTAGAAAGAGCAAACAAGAGGGCCTTGTACCCAAAGCCTAGGATTAAGGGAGTACTTTCTGCATGAGATAATATCAGAGTTCAGTTTTACAAATTAGATATAAGATAAACACATTATAAGGGAACCACAGTTTGTGAAAAGAAGAAAGCAAGAATAAGACAAGGAGGCATGCAGTGAGCTGGGGTGTGCAGAGAACTTGAATATTGTAGGTTTTGGATGTCCCATCATATCATAGTACGATCTCATCTTAAATCAGAATAAGTGAGAATGGAGCGGTGGAGATAATTTTGGTAGACAATGAGGAGGTTGAATCAACACATTTAGTGTTAGGGGAGGAATACAAGGAGAATTGTAGGGCCAGGCATCTATCTACTTGAATCATTGGTCTGGTAAGGGTGCCTTTGGCTAGATAGGACATGTGCATTGGGGAGGAGATGGTGACTTTGCACATGCTGAGATTAAGTTGCCTCTGCAGCTGCACGTTTCTAGTAAGGGAATAAGTTTACAGAGTAGGAGAAGTGAAGAGAAGGCTGATTTCATGATTGGGCTGTTTAGTGTAATGAAAAAGAAAGCTATAGATAAGGTACCAGGATACAGATGTTGCTCTTTGAACACACATTTTTGCTTTGTTTTTTATTTTGTCTTGTCTTTCAGAATCCAAGTTACATTAGTCTTTGAGTATGTAAATCCTTTTGCTTTCATTGTACTAACTTCATTAGTCTCTAGAATCTAGCCTATTTAACTTTCCTTTCTTCAATATGTATTGCACGTAGATCACCTGTATAGTTATAGTTATCTAACAAACTGCATGCAGTTACCACTTATTAACTACATGTCCTTGAGCAAGTCACTTAACTTTTCTAAGCTTAAGTACCTCTTGTGTAGAATGGGTACAATTGGTTATTAAGATTAAATGCAGTAACATACTGTAAGGACTTAGTTCATGGTACTTTGTAGATACTGAATAAATCATAATATCATTCATACTTCCAGTCACATAAATATCAAGAGTTGTGATATTAAAAAGGAAAGAATTGGTGAATTGGTGCATAGCTTTGTTAGGTTCAGCTTGGAATAAACATGAATATTAGATCAGTAGAGGACCCCTATACACTTGTTTAATCGTCACTATCATCATGCACGTCAACTTGTGCCAATACTGAAAAGTAAATCAACCACACGCCATTTGTCACCTCTGAAATTCTACTGAATCCATTTGAAGCCACGTAGGAGGGGCTGTACAATTTGTTACCATCTTCATTTCAGAAAGTGGACTTGTCTATTAAAAAAAAAAAAATGAATGTCCCCTTCATGACATGTTCATTTTGTGAAAAGAAAATTCACCTGACTACCCATATAACTATCTCCTTCACTGAGAATATTATTCTTCACACTGGCAGTTGTTAAACTATACCTCACATTCCATGTAACATGACAATACCAGATATTGCAAATTTAATAGAAAACGAGATGAACAAGAGGAAGAGGATAAAAGCAATTCATAGCTTATCAGTATGAATATAGTACTTCATTATTTTTAAGAACAATGACAACATACAGGCAAAAGTATACACATACATATTAAAATACTAATCAAGAAATAGTCTTGTAATTTTAATATGATCAATTTAAAATTTAAAAAAAATTAGGCTTCTGTTATATTTGTGTATATCTTCTATCTCATCTTGAAAATACAGCCTTAAACTCCCCAGAGAAGTAGCTGAGTGAACTGAAGGCTTTCCATTTCAAGCCTGCAACACCAACATGGTTTCTAGAAAGCTGCTCTCTTGTAGATGCTGTGACCGAACTGCCAAGGATGTAGCTTTTCTATTTGATTGAAGAAGAGTGCTTCTTTTTTTTTTTTTTTTTTTTTTGAGACTAGGTCTTGCTGTTTTTGCCGGTGGAACTGCGGGCTCTCGTTGCCTGGGGTACCACAGACTCAAGCAATCCCCAGCCTCAGCTTCCCAGGTAGCTGGGATTACAGGCGCGCACCACCACACCCAGCTATTTTTTGGAACTAGGTCTCACAAAGGGCCCCAGGCGGGACTCGAACTGCGATCCCTAGCCCCGGCCACTTCATAGGCTGAAGCTTACAGGCACGAGCCACCGTGCCCGGCCATGAAGAAGAGTGCTTCTCAGTTAAGAAATTGACACAGACATATGTACTTTATTATGTGCATTTAGCTATGACTTTTCTCAAGTGCGGCTTTTTGATACATCCTTGGGACTCAAATCTAAACATCTTAGACTTTCATACCAGATGGTGGGCACAAGCTCCTGACCAATTTATTTGGAATAAAATGGTGAAGCAGTCTTCCTAATAAGATTGTTAGTTTTCAGAATGGACTACATTAATCGAAAGAAAGCAAATTATGGAGCAGGTGATGCTGATTCCTGATTGTGCAGCAGGACCCTGGGACCTTGACTTCCTGACTCTACCTTAGACAAGCCTATGGCGATTCTTGGGGCAACTTACCTGTTTCCTCTGTCATTCCATCAATAAGATAAGAATTTTGAGCCGGGTATGGTGGCACACACCTGTAATCCCAGCTACCTGGGAGGCTGAGGCTAGGGATCACTTGAGTTCACGGGTTTGGGACTACCCCGGGCAACATGATGAGACCTAGTCACTAAAAAAAAAAAGATAAGAATTTTGGACATGTATTGGTTCTTAGGAACTTGCCAAATTATTGAGGTACATCTTTTTAAAAGAACTCTATTGGATAAAGAAGACATAGCTAGAGAATTAAGTTTTTGTCATTTTTTTCTCTCCTAGCTGAGAAGAGCATGGATCCTTTACTACTTATATTGTATCTAAATCTTAATCATGAACTGAGGAGGTAGTGGGTCTTATGGAAAGGCTTTCACCATTTCAAGGTGGTGAATTCAGCATTGCTCTGTTTTGCTCTTAGAGATATGTTCTCATTACTTTTGGATTTGGGTCCAGGCCAATCCCACTTGTATAAGCCCACTGCTTTTCATTGTGGACCAAAAAAAAAAAAAAAAAAAAGCAATTATATCATAGTACAAAGTATGCACAAAGTTTCATAGATCCATCACATCCTACTTTGTCTTTGTGTTTGGATACTTCCCTGAGTATGAGCTCCTGCAGACTGGAAAGTATTTCCTTTTTCACCTCTGTAATCCCTGAAGTAACTACTTAGCACATTTCTTTGCACTCAGTGTTCTTAATTACGCTTCCATAAATTAAGTTAAATATGCTTTTCACTTTACAGTGCAAATCTATTTATGTCCAGCAGTCAGGACAAATGGTTCAGGAAGAACACTGAAGCATAAAACTGGAGTCAAAATTGACTACTGTCTACAACTTCTACACTCCAGAGAGGGAGGCTTCAATTCATGAGACACTGTCTTCGAGGCCTTATGGCCTCGCTTACAAGCACACGCCACTGTGCCCGGCCTAGTCTTAAAAAAACTTTTTTCTAAAGAAAAAAACCTTTTTTCTGCTTTATTTTACTATGAATAATAACAGCAGTAATAGTGTTTACTGAGTACAATGACGGCCATTTTTTAATGCACAATTTTCCTAATTTTTAAAAATTTGTTGTCTAACTTTGTTGTTCTTTTTTGTACTATTTTTGATTTTTCCCTCAGGTGTAGTCCCCATATTTCTCCACTGTCATATTATCCGTGAATCATCACCATATTCCCTTGTGCTCTTCCCTCAATTGTTTTGAGCCCTATTTCTTAGCCTCCTTTTGTATGCCTCAAATCTATGGTCTGGCCGGGCACAGTGGCTCGCGCCTGTAAGCTTCAGCCTATGAAGCGGCAGGGGCTAGGGATTGCGGTTTGAGTTCCGCCTGGGGCCCGTAGCGAGACCTAGTTCCAAAAAATAGCTGGGCATGGTGGTGTGTGCCTGTCACCCCAGCTTGAGTCTGTGGTACCCCGGGCAACGAGAGCCTGCGGTTCCATGGGCAAAAATAGCAAGACCTAGTCTCAAAAAAGAAAAAAAAATCTATGGTCTGCTTGTTAGTTTTCTCCTTTTAAAAAAAAAACAAAACAAAACAAAAAAAACCAACATTTTATTCTTTTTATTCATTTTCTGTATATTCCACAAGTGGAATCACTCAATACTTATCTTTTTTCTTCTGACTTATTTCACTGAACATAATCCCTTCCAGCTCCATCCATGATGCCACAAATGACATGAGCTTATCTTTTTTGAGCACTGAATAGTATTTCATTGTATAAATCTACCACAGCTTTTTGATCCACTCATCTGTTTAGGACAGTTGTGTCCACATCTTAGCTGTTATAAATAATGCTATAATAAACAAAGGCGTGAAGGATTCCTTTCAAATTTGTGTTTTTGTGTTCTTCAATAGATTTCTAGGACTGTAATTGCTAGTGTTTTGAGGATCCTCTGCACAGCTTTTCACAGTGGTTTTGGCCATCAGTGTAAAAGGATTTCCTTTTTTCCCACATCCTTGCCAGATTTTGTTATTTCTAGTTTTTTCTTGATATGGGCTATTCTCACTGTTGTGAAGTGGAATCTCATAAAATTCTCTTTCATAATAGTGTAAGGAAGTTTGAGAAATTGGGTATTATTGACTGGTTCATTCAAAATAGTCTTTTTTATAATGATTGCATTTTCGAGCTACTTGCTGGGATTACAGGCATGTACCATCAGGCCGAGCTATTTTTTGAGACTAGATCTTGCTATGCTCTCCCGGGAGGGTCTCGAACTCATGGACTCAAGCAATTCCTAGTCTCAGCCTCCCTTTCTTAGGCTGAGATTAAAGGCACACACCACCATGCCCGGCCCAAGCTGAGAGACTCTTAAAGGCTTTTAAAAAATGCCTAGGATTCATTCTTCCATTTCACTAAGTGATGTTCTTTAAAAGTTATTCTTCCTGCTATTGGTTAATGCCTTATTCTCAAAGTACAGTCTGAAGATAGAGCCACAGTTCTAAAATTATAAGAGTTTAGAAAACAAGGATGATGGTTGGAGAGGAGGGCTGTATACATAGAGTGCTTTATTATTTGTAGGGTAGTACTTGCTAAGATATTTTGGTTGACTGAGGCTGATATGCCCACTTCTACAGAACCGAATAATGTAAGTCTCTATCAAGTCTGCTTCGCCTTGTTGGGAAAAAGGAGATGAGAAGGATGGAAATGGATGTTCCAATGGGATATGGAGTCTTTCCAGTGCTGGTTCCCAGAAGTGCAGGGCAATGAGGCAGCTCTCAATGTAGTCATTTCTTGGCAGGGAACACCTGCTGGGCTTGGGGTTTGTTTGTTTTTTTTTTGCTCCACATCTTCCTCTAAGATTTGGATATCTTGAGCCCAAGCTGAAACCCTTGGCACAGATAGGTAGGTTTTTACTAGTTCTGTGTGTTCTGAGCCCATAGGAACAGAGCCACAGTTGCGTAGTGTACCATACCTTCATTCTCTCTCTAAGGATGGATCTAGCAAATGAGGCCCTCAGGCCAGTATCAAGTTTTCTCCACTCCTAATTTTGGCAGTCTTGCCTTCTCTTATTCAGGGGCTGCGAGAGGTAGCCATTACCTCATTTTTTTTCTCATCCCTCATTGCTTCAAGCCTCATAGCCTTCTGTATTGTCCTTGTGCAATCTCAGTTCCTCAGGCTGACTGGAAGGTGTAATGTGGGGCACTGCTGCCCCCTGTAAAACGTAGTGCTATCCCAGTGGACCACTCAGAACCCGGGCCAAGCCTACACCTTCAACTCCCCAAGGATAATGCATTTTTAAGCAAAGACATGGCTGAGATACTGAAAAAACTGAAACACACAATTGCTTGTTTGGTGCCTTTTACCTACCATCACATAATGTCAATAAATGTACCTAAATGTTTCAAGTGATAGTAAAACTGAATAGTTATTGCATTTTCTATTTAACAGTTACATGTTTTTTAACTTTCATGAGCATCAAACCCAAATTATACCATTCCAAAGTCTTTTAACTTCTTTTTGGAAAAGAAATTCTTGCTTCTGGTTTATAGAAGACAAAAAAAATTGCTTCTGTTAGTATTCTTTGAGACAAAGACAGATGGAAACATCTCCCCTATCCTTTAAAAACAATTAGTAAAAAAAACAATTGTGCAAGCAATTTGCAAAGGAGTCATTGAATTCTTCCTTCCTTTGCAAGTCAAAATGACCCTTGTTCTTAAATTTGTAACTTCTATGGCACATAGAAGTTTACACACACACTGTGGCAGAAGCACAGTCTTTTCAAGCAAGATCGCATTGAACTCCAGTATGCAAACAAGACAAAAATAGAGCTGATCATTTCATATTTACATTCTACATTAAAGGCTTTGAATGATTTTAATAAGAGAAATAAGATTTGATCAGTTGTTTGACCCAAAAAAAAAACACTTCATTTTTTCTGAGATTTTAGAAAAGGAAACCAAATATTTTGTTGAGGGAGATACTATTTCCTTTAACCATAATCCCATAATTTATTTCCTTATCCAAGATCACAGTGATATGCTGATAAGTCTGTTCCTATTTTGATACTTGAAGAGACCTGAAACTCTTATTTGTTAGAATAAGAAATAAGACTCAGGAGAAACTTACTCTGGCTTCTTTAGTCCTGTTACTCTTGTTATCATACTACAATTTGCATGGAGAAGTGTATTTATGAGACCAACTATAGATCTGTAACACCAGGAGTATAATTGCCAGGAAAGTTAATAAACTATTTATAAAGGTGATCTTGCCCCTTTTCCTTCATTTGGCTATGACTATATGAAATTAATTAATATAATGTTTTAATACTATATATAGTAAAAAAACTCTAAAGAAATCTTATATTATTACTAGAGAAGGATCAGTTTTATAAGACAATATTCTAAACAATATTTTGAACTAATAACTGAATGTCAAGGTGTATGACTTTATAAAATTAATTTTGCTTTGAGAATCTCAACTTTAGTAGTTCCTTAATTGTATGCTCATATTATTATGTTGCAGGTTTTTGCGTTTTATCCTATTGCATGTTTATAAATACTCTTCATTTTAATTGTAGCTAGCCTTCCCAGAATACTAAAATACTTCAGTACATTCTAGTTTTGTAACATGTCATTGTGACTGCATAAACACTTCAGCTTGAGGGTGTGTCATTTCTTGGATGCTGAGTCCTTACTCTTCTATCCATAATCTCTCAGTTTGTCCTGAACTTCTCTTCTGTAGAGAATCCAGCATCCCATTTTAAGTATGCAAAATAAAATCAGATTTGTATCTGTTTCTGTTATTAGAAAGCAAGAGTGAATAAGGGTCAGCCTTTTATCTGGCAGGCTGTCTAATTTTTCTGTGAGCATTGCATGTTTGGAGAAGCTAGTTCATCTGTCTGTGGGTTTAGGATTCAACAGCATAAGCTGTCAGACTAATACTGATTGAAGGTGGACTGGAAGGGGGAAGCGCATCTGTCCAAAGGCTCGCCATTGGCTTCTTATTACAGCATTCTCCCCCGAGACACACTCTGCATGCTCATTCACCTACCTCCTCCTCGTCCCTCCCCTTCCTTTCCTACCCCTTCATTACTGATTCACAGCGAGAGGCAGCAGCAGCAGTGGCGGCAGCAGCCTCAAAGCTGCTTGTCACGAATCAAGGATTGCTATGAGCTCATCCTTTTTCTCCTTGTAGCTTCACAACTGCCCTGGCTTCCTGGCTACTGCTACTGCTGCAGCTGCTCACTCTCTCTCCTCTCTCTCTCTCTCTCTCTCTCTCTCTCTCTCTCTCTCTCTCTCTCTCTCTCTCTCTCTCTCTCTCTCTCATATATACAAGAGTCTCTCTCTCTCACATATATACAAGAGTCTCTCTCTCTCTTCTCCCCCCCCACCCTGTCTCTCTCTTTCCCCCTTTCCATCCCTCCCTTACATGCTAGCCCCTGCTGAGCAGTTTGTCCATTTCTACACATGTATCTGAACTCTTCCATATCACCCTTGGCCATTTTCTTGCATTTTGCCTTTTTTTATTTGATTTCATTTTTCAGTCTAATTTGAGGCTCTTGCATAGTGGATAATTTGGCGAAAATGTTTTTCCTGTGGAGACATTAGCTGACAATTCCCACCACAGATTGGCTTGTGAGTGCTCCTGGGGAGACCTAAATCTGGCTCCCCTCCCTCCACAGTTCGTAAAATTGTGGATAAGAGATCCAGCTTGCTCATTCTGGATACCTACTTACTGCTCATGGAAGAAGGGGTGCCCTGCCCAGCCCCAGCTGCTAAGCTCACACCTCCTGTCAAAAAGTCCCAGGACATGCACGACGAGAGGAGCAAGCTGGTGAATGAGTATGCCTGTCGGGTGCTGGAACTTCTGGGGATGGGGCATCGTCTGTTTGTGCCTCGGCTTCTGGCGGTGAGACTGTCTTTCATTCAACTTCATTTGTAAGGAATCTGCCATCCTCTGTGAGAATTCCTTGGGTCCCTGGAAGAGGCTTGCCACCTCTGTTTTCTTCTCCCTCTACCAGGAAGGAAGTGCTGAGTGGCCACTGCCACTATGGGGCTCTTTCCAAGCATGGTCCATGCCACTCCTTAATTGGCTAGAGGAGATATGGCTCTTTTCTTAGAACCCAGAGGCCACATTAGTGGCATTTTCTCTATAGCAGCAAAAATAAATAAATAAATAATCGGTTTGCTGACTGACTGGACTCAGCAAGGAAGCAGAATACCAAGGGCTTGATCTAGGCATTTTTTGTTATGTATGTATCCAAAGGGTTAAAATTTTATCAGGATATCATTGCTACTTCTCTAGACTATATGTGATTTGCTTTATGATCTCTCCATTTGAGTGCTCATTCAATTCTTTTTAATGGGGATTTTAATCTAAAAATTCATAAGCAGGAAATTGTAGGTTTTTCTCTTGGAATTCTTGAACTGTGCATATAACAAGCAGCTTAAAGCTGTTGGGTCTGTCCTGTGAATTTGGGAAGTCTGGCTTGCCGGTGTTTTGATTTCCTAAGCGAGAAAAATCACCCCTCTTCATTTCCTACCATGGGTTAAAATTAAATACCCACAATCACTGGTGCAGGGTTTCTTTTTAGTGATTTGAGAACTATACCTAGCAACTGTTCTATAATGTAATTGGTCTGCAGTAGTCCTATGCTATTATTTGGTAATTGAACAAGAATAATTTAGCTTTGTCTATTTATGCAATGGAGTTTGATATGATGCTAGCTGGTTCCCTCATTATATTCCGTCGTGATGGTTCTCTCATATTTTGAGTCTTTCCAGAAGTATAATGTTTACTTGACTGAATTTAACTCTTCTCACTCATATATTGCCCTGCAGTACACTTCATCTCTGTTTATATTTATCTTTACAGTTACCAATTCTGGCTTCGTGTGGTATTACATACAAATATAATTTCTTCTGTAAAACCATAGCCAACATATTAGGTAATCATGAATATAACAGATTTCTCAACCTGAGAATTATTTGTCATTGCAAAATGAAATTAAATGACCAGCATACAATCATAAGGAGGTGATGTTTTTGAGAAATACACTTCTTTTGCCATTTAAGAAAGAAACATAAAGAGCGCAATACATATGTTTTAATATCCAAGTGAGGTCATTACTGCTTATTTGAATTTTGTTTCCCTGAATCACATTTTTTCTTATTAAAGGAGAAAACTGAAAACTCAATTTTATTAAAAAGGAAGATATTTTGGAATGAAATCAAAAGTTGTCTTGTTTTTTTTTTTTTTTTTTTTTTTTTTTTTCAGTAGTTTTGACACTAAGTGGTATTAAAATACATCTCAACAAATTTCCTATATATCTTTAAGGGATCCATCTTAGTCTAATATATTTCCATATTCTTAAAGATTACTTAACTTTATGTCTCAGTGGCTTCCACTGGTTACTTTCCCATAGTCTGGTGCTGCCTCTCTGGCATTTGCATTTTCAGCTTTTTGAATGGAAACATAAACTGATCATTAACAATGTCTTTAATTTTGATTCTTCATTAGGGATGAACTTAAAGTATCTCATTTAAAATTTCTATCTGTGTTACTATCTCTATCGATATCAATTATAAATTCCACAGTTAGGTTCATAAGCTTCAGGTCACATGTATTTGTGGGGCAACTGTACAGTCTCCTTGATTGTCCAATTAGGTGTGAGACTAGTACATCACTTAGATTGGATTCTAGGATTCAGAGACTAGGCAATAGTACACTGGCATTACAGATAAAAAGATATTGCTGTGGTGTCTTTGGAAATCCCCTACTTTGTTACACTGTTGCACTTGAAAAATTATTGATAAAATTAGGGTGCTCTACCTTTTTGGGAAATCACCTGCCCTTTCATAGGGAATATGACTGTGAATTGGAATCAGCATCCAATGAAGTACTGTTCAAAGTTTAGCATGTTTATGTACCAGGAGGAAGTACAGTTGTTTAGCCTTGTATTATTGGACTGGCTAATGATGTAGGATCGATGACTAATCTGTACAGGGTGTTCCTGAGAGGAATACTGCCACATGCAATATAGCAGTCTTTCCATTATCAGTCAGTAGGGCAAGCTCTGAAGTTTTAAAACATGTCTCTGTGCCTTCTTCGTCATGTTTTAAACATGAATGCCTGTGGTTAAACACATACAAATAATTTACAAATTTCAATATATTCTCATACAAGACAAATTATTCTTTTAATGAGCTGACCAAATAAATGAAGATTTATGAAGACATTATTATACATCTGGACCCTGAACTTTTTTGTTACCTGATGTGCAGAGGTATCAGCAACCTACTAGAATGTTAAGCATATTTGGAATTCTTGTTTATTGTCCTTCAAAGATATATCTAGTAAGGAACAATTCATTTAATGAGCCAGGTACAAATACTTCATTTTAGATAAATCCAAAATGTATAAAATCTGTGTGGCAATTCACAAAATACACATTTCTTTGATGAATAAAATACCAAAGTAAAAGATACAGGTATCCTAAGCACCAGCTAATAAATCTCTTCCCTTTTCCAAATGATTCTCAGGCCTCCAAAAATACTTCTCAACTGAACAGAAATCCTACTATACACTGTAACTTAAGAGGAGTGGATGAAATCTGTTTGTGGTTAAAATAGTGATGTTGATAAAAAGAACCAAGCCTAGAATTTTTTTTCAAATGATCCCCTAAATAAATCAAACCTGGAATTTGCTGCTTATCAGATATTCCTAAAGAATGATTTATCATCAGGAATAGAGATTGGAATTGGAATAGTATCCAGAGCTAATAGCCAAATGTTAGAGCTACTCATTTCTGTTCATTAAAAAAAAAATCATTTTAAGATGTGATACTCTTGCACTGAATTTTTCAGTGGGAAAAACACTCAAAATGGTATCAGCAGTGTCACATAACCGGAGTTCCTACTCTTCAAGTATGTGAAATTTGGAGAAAGGAAAACCTTCAATTTTACTGATACTTGAAATCTCCCTTTTCCCCTCTAGATTTTTTGTTGTTGTTGTTGTTCTTATATGATTTCAGCAGTTATTATCAGGTCATTATATAGTGTTGGCTGTAGTTTCAATACTGATACCTAGGTACTGTGCATAGTGAGTACAAAGGGCTCAGGCCTAAGAGGGCAAATCCTCTTTTCAGTAGCCATTTTTTAGGTGTAATTTTGATAAAATTTCTTTAGTCAAATTGCATCCTAGTTTTGTTTGTGTTTTAATTTGTCTACTTTCTTAACACGTTGATTTTAAGCTGGGAGTGAAAGAGCAGGGAAAAAGTGTATCTCCCTTTTTTACTTTTTGGTAACTGCTTTATGGATTACTCATTAAAAGGAGATCACAGTTCTTAAAAGAAGTTTAGGACCCACAGAAAAATTCCTTTGTAGGCATCTGATGGTCCCCAAAATATAAAAATCAGTTTTTATATCAAAATAAGTCTAAATTTACTTTCAAGCTTGCATTTATAAATTTTGACTATATAATATAGGAAGACTTGAAATAGACTTTATGAATTCAGAGTAAATATATATGGTGTCTATTGTATGCCAGGCAGTATACAATACTAGTATTTCTACCTACTAGAAAGAAAATAGAAGTTGATCATTTAATTGTCAAGGTAACCTTTGTATGTAATTCAAATAGAGGTCAAAGTGTTGTTACCTTTAAATTTAAAAGAATCTGACAGAAAGATTGGAATAAGAGATGGGAATAAGAGATGAAGCCACTAATTTTCATTATCCTTTATTCTCATTTAAAACCAATAGGATTCTTTCCTTTATAGTACAAGGAAAGAAAATATGTATTTATTCACATTTTCCTCATTGTCTATATTATCTTCTGAGTAGCATTAGTTCATAAATGTTGGGAATGCAATTGCATCTTCATCATCTTTTATTTAATTATTTTATTCTTATTGCAATTGCTCTGAAGGCAATATAGAAAAACTCTTAAGAAGATCTGAGATGAAGAACAGTCTTTTCAGTTTAAATGAAGTCTTATAGCCTAATGAGCTTCTGTGTAGTGAGCATAGATAAATACAGATGGATAATCATCACCCAGAAGCCAGCACAACCTTTTGTATACTTGATTTGCTATTAGAAATGTTAGTCTGCCTTGCATTTTAAAGCTCAAGTCTTAGCACAATATTGTATGATAACCTTCTCTTCATTGTTAGGGTAGAGGATTAACACTCACACAATTGTCACCTTAGTTATAATCATTAGTTAATTTAACATTCCTCTAGCCAACTCACTAATAATTAGTATGTGTAAGAACTGGTACTGTGGCTCGGATGTGAAGCCATGTTTTAGTTTTGTAGAAAACACTACTACTTATATTTTGGACAAATAGTCTTCCATAAACTGCTTGACAGTTGTGAAAAATATGTATTTAACAAAATTATATGTATAATATTCAAGTTCTGTCAAACATGTAAAAATGAATATAGAAATGGGGGAAAGACTGTTAAGTAACAAAATGTTAGTTGTGTTTATCTAGGTGGTGAACCTGTTAGACTTTAATTTTATTTTTCTTTTTTTTTTGGGTAGTAGATATAGTCAGTAAAAACTGTATGAACCATTAGGTAATATAAACACCATACATATAAATTATGTTAGTTTTTTTAATCAGATCACTTTCTGATAAATTCTTGATGAGGTGTCCAAATTATTTCAGAACAAGAGGTATCTATCCCTCACTTGGGGAGGGAGAACCTCTTAGAAACAGTTGTCAGAAAATGAAGGGGTAGTTATAAGCTTATCAACCTGCTTATGGCATCTAAAGGCTTTTGAGGTGACAATAGTTATAGACATCTCTTAAAGACAGAATATTGAAGAAAAACTCCAGCAGAAATAAAATAGTACTGTAGGCTATCTTTTTAAACTGATAAGCAAGAATTTTGTTAATGTGTTTTTTGTTTACTGGCATTTTTTTCCATTCAAAATGAAATTACTTTTATTCAGTAAATGAGAAGAATATACTTTCTTAAACTTACACTGCCAACTTTGTGATATGTGAGCAGGATGCTCCTATTAACTACCAAAATATTGATATCTGAGCAACAGCAACAACTTTCCCAACTGTCATTCTGTATATTTATTTTGGGGTTCATAAAATGTACTCATTTGCCTTATTTCATCTCTAATTACTTGAGGTTGAAGATATTTCTGTATTTTAGTAAAATGGTAGAGACTTATGCAACACCATGAGTTAGTCACAACTGGAATGAGAATGATTTTAATCCATACTTTACAACCTGTTTGAGTACTTTTAATGTACAAAGTACTTGCAAGAAGTTAAAATTGGAGGAATAATAGAGGCAGTTTCCATAACTTTCTATTCCTGAGCCTCTCTGCTCCATGTTATCAGAGCTCCTCTTATAGGGTTTTAATTGAATTGAGCAAGCCATGCAATCTGAACCATCATTAAATCAACAGTTTTGGAAAGGACAGTCAGGACAGTGAGGTATTCTGTTCCAGACATTCAACCTGAGTGGGGTTTCAGCACCGCCCAGCTGGAAACACCACCTTGCTCTTCCTCTGAGTCTGTAGCCTCCTCTGTGCTGCATCTCTGTTAATATTGGCTGTGAACCAAAGTCAAATGATTTTTGATTCTTCATCATTTATCCTATCCACTCTGCTTCTGTATAACTTAGTGAGATTTAAAAATTGACCTTGGGCAGTATTAGAAACTTATGTAACTGCTCCCTGTCATTTGGGGGCATCTGTTACCAGGTAACTAGTTGCACTGAAAATAGAAGAGGTGCCTTCAGAGGCTTTTGAATAATGAGAGAAACTGCTAATCCTGTTTTTGCAAAAACCTTATAAACAGCTTGTCTTGAATATTCCCAGCAATTATCAGAGAACTAATCATCAGAACCAGTACTACAAGTGCAAAAGGAAGACAGGAGATGAGGCTTATTGATATATGGCAGCCTAATGCTTTCCTAATAATTGAGTTGTATAATTTCGTTGGAGAGTCGTCCCTTTTTTGGGCTGAAGCTGTTCCCAGTAATTGCCTTTTCAAACTTAGTTTGAAATTGATTGTATTCTATCTTGCTAAATATTGTCTTTACCATTTATGTCATCATATCTAAGTATTTATGAGGGGTAAACAAATCAGAGATGTTCTGAAGCTTTGCTTTTTTTCCCACTGCCCAGCTCTGTATTTCTGATTATTAATTTGTGGATCTAAAGTTGAGCCTATCAAATCCTTTGTGAAATACCTGATATGTTAATTAACATTTTATTCTACAAATTTTTGTTCAAAGGAGGAGAAAATGGGAGGGAAAATATTACATATAAAGAGTTGAATTCATTCATCCTTCAGTAAATTTTAATAGAGTACCTACTGGATCCTGGGCATCGTTCTTATCACTGTGGATACAGCAACCAACAAGGCCAAGTATAAAATCAGAAATTGAGCTGGTGGAAAATAACTTGATTTCCCACTAAGGAAAGAAGGAAGAACACTTGGAAGTGGCCTCACTGAGTTCTAACATTTGAGATTTATATCACAAAATCCTTATGACAGTCTAGATGATGATCTGGGCAACCATTTTGTAAGGAATGAATTTGGTGTGTTCAAACAATAAAACAATTTAACAGTTTAGAAAACCATTGTGCCTAGGACTAGGAATGAGATGAGATTGGAGGGAAAACCAGAGAGCCCCAGAACATACAGGATCTTGTGAACTAGAGAAAATATTTTGTTATCAGTACAGTAGAAACTATTTGGAAGGCTTTATGCAGAAAGGTGTCATAGGTTCCTCTGGGGAACATGGAGGCACTGGGGGCTGCCACAGGTGGGGATGGCTCCTTGCACAACTTCAGTGTGAGACTCTGAGAGCAGTTCATCCACTTTCATGTCATGCGGCTAACGGACTCGCTTTTCTGGTGTGTGGAGGCCACACCGCATCTGCGCAACCTTGCTGTGGCTATGTGCAACCGGTATGACCCCATCCCTTTGTCCACCTTCCTCCTCGGCAGCACGCGCCTTGCCGAACACTTAGCTAGAAAAACCAACAAACAGGTGTTTGTCAGTTACAACCTTCAAAATACAGACAGCACTTCACGTTGCTGATGGAGAACAGGATCAAGGAGGAGATGGAGGCCTTCCTGGAGAAGTTCTAGCTTGTGGGAGAAATGCGGGCCTGTGACTTAGGATCCTCTAATTTAAATAAAAGAACTGAATCTCACCTTAAAAGGAAAAGAAAAAGAAGGTGTGATAATCTGAAAGAGTTTCATTTGGCTGCTGTAAGAAGAGAGTAGATTGTGGCAAGCAAAAGCCGAAACTAGATAACCAGTTCGGGGGTTATGACAGTGGCTATTTGAGAGATGGCAGTGGTATGGACTAAGTGGTGATGACAGTAACTCAGTTATAAACACTCTCACTTCTTTACATGTTTTCAGTGCAGTCTTGAAGGTTAATCAGCTTCACATTTAAATAAAGTGACATTATGAACTAGAATTTTTACTCTATTACTCCTGATTTTTACTATTAAGTTCTGACTCTTCAAACATCTGATTTCTTTTTGGTTTATATCTGTATGCCTAATCTGCCTTATTTTTAATAATAGGTATCAATCATACCATCTGCAAAAGATTGTTTATAGTTATGAAAATATTTGTCTTCTTACAAGTCTTTATTGCAAAAATAAGCAATATATAAAGAAAAATATAACGTACGGTACCATTATCAAAAAAAACATTTTGTTTTATTTCCTTTCAATATTTTTCTTCTGTGCTTGGATACATTTATTTCCAAATGATAGTTATTTTTAAAGAATTTTACAGCAGTGGTTTTTGTAAGAAGTTCAGTAGTTAAATGGTTTGCTTAATTTGCTTTTCTATAGCATTCTTAAAAATTTGAGATCCATTTCTCATTTTCTTCACTTTCACTGCAGCTGTCATTAGTTGAAAAGCCATCTTCCCATTAGGTGTTTTTATGTAATTGATGTGCTTTGATTGCATTACCTGTGTCTTCAGTCAACGTTGTAATAATATCCTTAAAATGCCCATCATGCTAAAGTCAGAGATTATTTCCAGAGTTCAGGTTTTTTCCTTTTCTGACATTATTCTTTTCTCAAATCTATGACTTGATTAGCTTACCCAAGATCTACTATTCTAATCTTCAGGTAACAGAGATTGAATAAGTTGACCTCTTAATTCTTATATTGCATTGAAGATTCATGGTGAGTTATTTCATATTCTAGTATTAAGGTTAGAAGTCTCTTCTTAACAAAATTTTAAATCAACCTAGATCTCATGCATAAGTAAGCACTTGGAGAAATAGAAAAAAAAAATGCAATACATTTGTCCTGCATACAGGCCAAAATGTGATGATAATTCTTGGTGAATATTTTGTAGACCTCAAAAGAAGATCTTCTGCAAGCTGATTTTGAAGGTGCGTTAAAGTTCTTCAGAGTTCAGCTTCCAAAGAGATACAGGGCAGAGGAAAATGCCAGAAGATTGATGGAGCAGGCTTGCAATATTAAGGTAGGATGTATACATTTTTATTTAATTGAAATGGAACTTGAATGCAGAATAATATGACAAATTATGCAAAAGCCATTCTTTTTGTGTTGCTAACTCTTAATGATGTTTCAGTAGACATTGTGTATGAACTAGTCTCTCTCAGGTTTATTTTATCAGGCTGGCGTATATATGACAACTGTATCTTCTAATAGGACTTAGACTGAATGTTGGCGATTTCAGGTTATAACAATAGGAAGAAAAGCATTTATCTTAGAGGTGGGGCTCTAGCATGAACTGCTGTCATAGTGGTTTCCATGGCAGCAGACTTGGTATTTAGCTTTTGCCATCTGTTTTAAGATTATTTGGGACAAAGCAAGAGCCTGCCTAGGCAGTGCTTTCCTCTCTGTAAGGGGATTGGAAAGCTTCATTTCTTGATCTGCCCATTTCTACCCCACACCTGCTAAAGGTCAATGGATATATTGTACTTTATCATGTGTCTGACAAAACTAAACTAACTTTATGTTAATTTGAAATTAAAATCTCTAGCCAAAAAGTTACTGTATCAAGATGAGAAAGTGCATTTTTAAAAAAAATCCCAGCCAATTTGCAGATGTTCAGTCTTGTACTGCAGGAATATATCTTCTTACCTAGACTTCCCTTACTGAATGCTATGAACACCATTTTGATTTTCACATTTTGAAATTTTCATTTTTGCAGAAGAAAACAATTAACAATTAACTTAATAAATGATGTGTTTAAATGTTAGTACATGATAAAGAGCTATGAAAAAAGAAAAAGTAGAGCAAGGTTAGATTGAATTATTAGGGAGCGGAAGGTAGTAGTTGTTGTGAGTCAGCATAGACTCATTAAGTGAAGATATTTAGTTATAGAGGGGAATATGGGGAAGAGCATTCCAACAGAAGCAACAGCTAGTTCAAAGACTCTGAAGCTGACTTGTGCCCGGTGGGCTTGAGTTACAGCAAGAAAGCCAGTGTAGCTCAAGTGAAGTAATACAATTAATAAGAGGAATAATAAGAGTAATAGGAAAGGAAATTAGGTCAGAAGAAGCCATAAAACATAAGCTATTATAAGGATGTAGAATCCACTTTGAGTAAAATAGAGAACACTTGCAGAATACTGGGTAGAAGAGTGATAAGATCTCTTGGAGGTTTAGAGGATCTCAGTGGCTGCTGTGTTGATTACATACCATAGGCAGATAAGAGCTGATGTAAGGAGGTCAGACAGGAGGTTTTGCAGTAATCCTGTATTTCATGATCATTAAACCATGGGTGTGGGAAGAAATAGGGAGTAAAGATGATTCCACAGATTTTGAGTTAAAAGTTAAAAGTTGGATCTGTCATCAACTTATTAATTTCACTACTTAAAATGTACTTTGACACAGATGTCATTTAAGTAACATACCCACTCTAACACTTTTTTGGTACAACACTTTTGTTTTGAATTTTAATCTATTTTAAAGTAAATTCTAGTTGTTGAAAACTACAATGCTGAAAGTAACCAAGCAGAAAAAATATATTGTCTTTAAAAAAAAAAAAGGAAAAAAAAAATCTTTTACATGAACTCTGCTTTCAAACAGGTAATTTTCCAAAGACTAAAAAAGGTGAGCCTCTGAAGTGTTCATCTAAAAGGCAAACTTAAAAAATCTTCAGGGGTGATTCTTTTTTTGACTGGGCTCAGTGACTATGTGTAAGCCACATTTGCCTAATAATTTACTGATACATTCCAATGGTAGCCCCTACCTTTGATTGAATTTCATGGATTGTGAGGTTGAGAAATAGATCTCAGCCACCTAATTGTTTCAGAGCTGTCAGCGAGAAGTACTGTAAATCAGGACAATGCCATAGGATTCTTAAAATAAAAAACTCATTTCTATAAATAACAGTGAGTTAAGAGGTACAAGTATGGGTAGAATGTTAAAGGTTTTCGAACAAAATCCAGGAGCAATAAACAATTATTGCGGATGAAAAACCCAAATGACCCAAAGGAAATGACCCAAAGCACAAAACTTATTTTTTTCCCAATACAAAATACAAAACATATTTTTCCCCAATCAATTTATGAACTTCTTTAGAATATGGAGATAACTAGCAATTGTCAAACTGGAAACAATGGAATATGACAGATTCAGAAACATAAAATGTTAGGAAACAACATTCAAGATATGATCTAAATGGACTATTCCTGGAAAGAAAGTGCTACTTATATCAGGGATAACATATTTGGGCAAAAAAAAAAAAAAATAGACAAAGATATATTTTTTTAAAGACCTAATAGAGTTGTTTTGGTTTTTACATTATCTAATTACTTTATACCTTTTTCCTAGATATTTAAATTATGTTTATAATAGTTAATTATATTTATAATTATGAGGCAGATATGAGGTGAAATTGAGAGAACAAAGACAGTGAGTAGTATAGTATTCAGGGTTTGTCCAAGAATAAACTTAGGTCTCCAACCTAAAGGTTTAATATTGTTTTTTAAACTAAGACCTACATTTTAAGATAGCTGTCATGTCTGGGTCTTGACTGTGCATACATGTCCCAGAGATGCACAGTCTGACAGTGTGTGAGGCACTTAGACATTTTTTCTCCTGTATTGTATTTCATTTTACCCTTTCCAAAGGAAAAATTCCAAAGCAGAAAGCCAGATACAACCCACTAGATCAGCTTCAAAGCAGCTTCAAGTTTGAAAGTAGAAAAAAAAAAAAGGAATTCACTGTTCACACCACCCCCTAGCCTCCTTCTGATACATTGCAACCCTGAAAGGTTGTGGAGGATGAGGTGTTACACTGAATGGGGACGGTGGACATGTGGTGTGGTAGGGACCTGAGTCATTATGTCGTCATTGCAACAGTCTGTGCTTGCAGCTGGAAGTTTTAGGAAGCGATGGACTTACAGACCAAGGCTATGTGTTAGACAAAGCACTCTCCGATAAAACAAAAGGTGACTACTGGCCTGGAATAGCCAAAAAATTTGGACTTATAATTTTGTCATTCACTATCTGTTTATGATTAAGGATAGAATTTCTATCAGATGTAATGCAATTTTTTGAATTGTAATTACTTTCAAAGTTAGTTTTGGTGTATAATTGTATTTTCTTTTCTTTTTTTTGAGACTAGATCTCCTTATTTTTGCCCGTGGAACCACAGGCTCACATTGCCCATGGTACCATGGACTCAAGCAATCCCCAGCCTCAGCTTCCCAGGTAGCTAGGCTTACAGGCGCACACCACCACGCCCAGCTAATTTTTGGGACTAGATCTTGCTGTGTTGCCCCAGGCAGGTGGGACTCAAACCGTGATCCCCAGACCCTTCCATAACTCCATATGCTGTTACTTATAGGCATGTGCCACCATGTCCAGACTGATTGTATTTTCTTTGGATGGACTTGTTCTCATTTAAGTACCCTACCTAATGAACCACTCTCCTCTAACTTATTTAAAGAAATAGATGAAGAACAATTTCAGTGACTTACTGGTTAAATAATGTTGCAAATACCACATTTATGAGGGACCTCATTAATAGCAAAATGTATCATGTCACTCAAAATATTTTGTTAGTAGACCTTCCATACAATGTTTTAAAATTTAAATCGGTTTTTTTTTTTGTATTTTAAAAGTAAAATAAGGAGAAAAATTAAAATGATATCAAACCTTAAATGAAAACAAGGGAATTAGGAAAGAACAGTAATTTGCCTATTGTGTGCCAGGAACTACACAAGAGGATTCTTGGAGGAAGTAAGAGCTAAAATGAGACCTGCTGAGCCAGGTGTGGTGGCACATGCCCGAAATCCCAGTTACCTGGGAGACTGAGGCTGGGGATCACTTGAGTTCAAGACATCCGTAGGCAAAATAGCAAGACCTAGCCTCTTAAAAACTAAAAAAAATAAAATGAGACCTGCATGATTAGCAAGAGTTAAGGAGAGTATGCAGTCAGGGGAAAAGGATGTACTATGAAAATATGTAGCATGCCATAGGTAACACAATATGGGGTTTCCCAAAATCTAAATTTAGCTTGTAATTACAAAGCAGGGAATGAAGGTGGGCACGGTGGCTCATGCCTGTAAGCTTCAGCCTATGAAGTGGCTGGGGCTAGGGATAACTGAGTCCCGCTCAGGGCAACACAGCAAGACCTAGTCCCAAAAAATAGCTGGGTGTGGTGGTGTGCGCCTGTAATCCCAGCTGCCTGGGAAGCTGAGACTGGGGATCGCTTGAGTCCGTGGAACCCTGGGCAACGTGAGCCTGCGGTTCCGTGGGCAAAAATAGAGAGCTAGACAGCTGGTGTGGAGCCTGTGAAGTTAACCTGGAAGCATCTGGGTTTTATTCTGGGTGCAGTGGGAAGCATTAAAGGGTTTTAAATAGAAGACAAACATAAGCAGATTTATGTTTTATAAAGGTTTATTTGAGCTACTATATGGAGACTAGATTAAAGGGGGTAAGATTAGTTATTGATGACAGACCAATTCAGGGAAAGTTGAGGTAATCCAGGTGACAGTAGTGATCAGAGTATTCTGTTATAGATAGATGAACTTGTATATAAATAGTAGATTGAGGAATAAACACTGGTGAGACTGAGAAGGCAGGAAGAAAACTAGAAAAGTGTGAAATGTGAAAGTTAAGGGAAAAGGTATTTGTTAAGAAGAAATTAATTGAATGTCAATTAACTTAGAAACTGTGTAAGATAATGGAGAGTAGAAAAGTGGGCCTTGTTTAAAATTTACCAAGAGGGTATCCTCAGTGACCTTAGTGAGGTTTCAGAATAAATAGTAGATGAGTAGATGAGGAAAGGAGGATGAGACAACTCTTCTAAGAATATGAGAAGAAGGTATGGGAAGGACAAAATAGCCAGCAAGTCAGAGAGTAAGAACAAGAAAGAGATTAAGTAGACATGAGGTTGAGGTAGATTATTTGGAGAATGGGAAAGATGAATCTAAATGCTACAAAACCTCAAGGAATCAGTGTCTTTATTGCCAACGTACTATATGCTAGACACTGTGCCAGACCCAAGAAATATAACATTCATATGCAAAAGCAGATACACACTCCCTAAACTCATGAAACTTTACACTGTTATGTGGACAATATTAGTCACCTTAATAACTGTGTAATTACAAAGAGAGATAAATGTTCAGAAAGCTCTAACAAGGATATTTGAGAACAAAGAGCAAAAAAATCGGAATGATTTAGTGATTTACAGAAAATATTCTTGAACTGAGATTATAGGATATTTCAGACTGAATAAACAACCTGTGCAAATACTGTGAGGTGTGTCTGTGGGGGTATTTATGTTTAAGACACTAGGAGGAGAAGGCCTGTGTTATTGTAGTTGAGATAATGATCAGGACTGATGTTCAGAGACATGACCATTCCATCTTTCTAAGAAAAAAAAAAAAAGCCACAGAAAGAAAAAAGCTGGATTCCATAAAGAAGGGCAAATAAATCAATGGAGACAGACCTCCAAAGATGTAAAGGATTAGGCTGAAAAGAGTGAATCTTTCTCCCTTCTTAACAGGAAGGAATGAGCAAGGAGTAGATTGAAATAAAGGAGATCATGAGGTTTGGTGAGGAGGAAATGGAGTATATTACATTTGAAGGTTTCTGTTATTTCTGTTAAGCGCAATTTAGAATGAAGGGAATATAGTGAAATGAGAGGTTTTAGAAATATGGAACATTTTTAAATATACTCTGTAGAGAATGAAGAAACTAATCAAGAAAATAAAATGCTGGACTATATTGTTGGAAATTATGAATTCATAATGGCAAAAAAATGCAATGTTTGTGTGTTTCTCTGCAGTCCAATGTACACATGAAGAAACAAACAGTTATCTTTGGGTCCAGAGTCTCAGTTTGTGAGCATGAGGCAAAGGAAGGGCAGTGGTATATGCTGAGGGAAAAAGAAGAGAAAAAGAGGCATTTCTGATTTGTACTTTTGTCAGATTTTATGGTGAAAATAGGCCCACTATGACCAGTTTCAGTGATCAATGACTTAGCAACTGGTTCACACAACTTCTGAATATTAACAGTTTTTTCTTCTTCTGAAATGGTGGTTGCTAGACAAGCACTCTTTTTCCCCGGTCAGGGAAATATAAGGAATGGAAGGAAATTGGTTGACATGATAGATAATAGAGTCTTACTAGTATAAAAAATAAAGATATGTGAGGACTGAGATACTCCAAAAAAAGAGTCAGGGGGTATGATGCAAATAATTGTTAAGCTCTATGAATAGGATGAATGGTGGAGGAAAATATTAAATGATTTGTTTGCGTTTACCCAAAAAAAGAAATACCTTTTCTCCAAACACCTGTATTTTAAATAACAGCTTGGTGATGGTCAAAATAATACTATGCTCAAACTTTTCCATTGTTAGTCTCCATTAATTAGTGACAATACCAGCATGACCATATCAATGTTACTTTGCTATCCATGGCCAGATCTAGTGATTTACTTCTCTTGCTCCTAGTACATACCACCATCATTACCATGTTACTTTGATCATAGAGATTTGGAATGTATTGTAGGAAGAATAAGCAAAGATACACAGAGGCAAAAGAGTAAGGAATAAATGAATGCCTGTCCCGGCATTTTCCTCTTTCACCTCTTATGTACCATGATGGAAAGGTAGTCACCAATGACTAGATGTTTCCATGGTAACTACTTGCCTCAGAAAATGTTAAGCTCTATGGCTTCTTGGCCTTTTGGCTAAGATCAAGTGTAGAAAATGTTAAGTTCTGCTCCTACTCAGTTGCCTGTACACTATGAAGGGCAAGTATCCACTCTTTCAGAGTGGATTAATACAGTTTGCTCTTGCCTATCACAAATCATGTTTTTAATGGGAAAATGGTAAATTCTTTTATCTAAAAAAGTAATATTTTCCCTCTAAGACCTCCATATTTGTAAATGTGGATTTAACTTTTACTGAAAATAACTTTTCACACTAGAACAAAACTATAAAGAACATTTGTATTAAAAGCAATTTACCTCTAATTTCTTCATGCTGTTTGCTATTTATTTCTAGCTATTGTTGCTGTATATAAACAAGAATGTAATCTCCCAATAGAGGCTTTCTTTGAATTAGTAATGAGGCCACACAGAGGCTTTTGTCACTTCTATGGATCTAAAATGTATGCCTTCATGTGCACCATGGAAAGGACTCATTTTTATTGGAACTATGTCTCATGTTCCTTTCCTATAAAGGAGCCCTGTATATTAACAACCACAATTCAGAATATTTGGTTTAAAATGTTGTAATCTTCTGCTGGGGAAATGTTGATTATAAGAAACAGAAATGGGATAATTAATAATTTAGTAATGAGATAGTTTCTATATAAAAACATTTGTCTCTTTTTCCCTCTGAGACTTCTATTAACATTCATGATCCTCAGTAAACCTCAGATTTAAGGCATTGTTTCATTTTTTTTCCCAGACAGGAGTAATACAATTTGTTCTTGCTTTGTACATATAATGAATTTGGGAATTAGCAGGGAGCGTGTAAATGTTGGACATGCTCTGAAGCAGGTGGGAACAGGTGGGAAAACAGGCCATCATTGCAGATGTTTATGCATCAGTACACTCTACATTTGGGAAATTCAGTTTTTCTGACAGTTTCTAATCAGCAGGAACCCATTTGTCTCCTTTATTCACCTATTCCATGATACCCATTCTGCTTTTCATTGTCTTTCAGTTTATTAAGGAGAAAACCATATCAATGTTTTAAAATTTAAAATGGGTGAGCATGGTTTTGTGCCAATAACTAATATCTATGAATCTTTAAGATCTACTGCCCCCCCACCCATAAAACTAAAATGAAGTACAGAAAATTATTTTATATGGCACTTTTAAAGAAAAATAATACAACAAGAGTAAAGCAATATGCTTTTTATGTGTATTCCAAAATTGGTATAATGTCAAATAACTTTCCACAAATTCTATTCCACCAGTAATATATTTAACAAAAAAAGAACACTTCAAACTTACCCTTTTACCTAGTATTTCCTCTTCTTTCAAACTTTATTCTTCATTCCCATGCAAATATTCCCTCCTACTAGTCTTGTAAAGACTTATTAAGACTAGTTATGCTTTTAAGTTGGAGTTTTCATGGCACATATTTTTCTGCAGTTTTTTGCCAGTTGCCTTTTATCTCATTGCTATGATTTATGTTTGTCTGTATTGGAGAATAAAGTTAAAACTCAGCTTCAGGGTTTGGAAATAGTGGTTATAAATAACTTCCCCACACTGTTTGTTATGAGAGCCATGTTTCCTTGATTTTTTTTCTTTGTATTTAAATTCATAACACAATTATATTTAATCTGTGCTTTAGTTTGTGTTTGGGGATATGATTTGGGTAAGAAAATAGAATTTTCCCTTTGCTCTTGTTACTGGTCACCGGAAATAATTTAATTTCTTTTTTTTTTTTAAGCTAGCAATTTAAATCAAATTTAATGTGTTAGGTGTTTAGAATATGTTAGGTTATGAAGGCTCGGCCATTGGATCCTGGAGTGTTAGTATTCCAATCACTTTAACCGCATCTGCTCTATTCTGGGGAGCATAAAATATAATTACATTATATTTACTTAGTTATTCATAGTTTTGTGTCTTCAACTCGTAGATGGCGGTAGCATTTAGCTGGCAAATTAATGACTCTAATCAGTACTCTAGAGAACTTATTTTGCTGTCTTGCTTTTTTCTCTCCTCCCCTGCACCCTATGGAAGAATTTCTTTTAAAATAGTAGAAACATGTAAATGGGAATAGCAATCTAGAAAAGATAGTGAAAAATTTAAGAGTTATTCACATATCTCCAACTATTGTTTGTCAAGCTTTCTGAAACTCCACTTAACACAGACAAACTGCTGAGAGGAAAATTACATTCCCTGCTGTAGTTGATAGTTGTGACTAAATGGGCCATCCTTCCCAGTCAATTCTTTTGATTTGGCAAAAGAAACTAACACAAAAGTGAAAGACTAGACCTATTGAATGTGAGAAGATATTTATATGCCACACATCCCTTGCAAATAAGGGATTAATATCCAAAATATATAAAGAATTCCTAAAACTAAGCAGCAACAACAACAACAACAACAACAAAAACCAACCAAACATTTAAAAATGGGTAGAAGGTCTGAATAAATACTTTTCTGAAAAAGACATACAGATGGTCGACAGGAACAGAAGTCTGTCATTTTTTATTATTAGGGATCAAAACAAATGAGACATCACTTTTACTCTGATTCTCTGTAAGAATATCCATTATTATAAACACAAGAAACACAAAGTGTTGGAGAGGATGTGGAGAGAAGGAAATCCTTATATCCTTTTGGTGTGAATGTGGACTGCTGCAGCCTTTACAAAAATCAGAATGGAGATTCCTCAAAAAACTAGAAGTAGAAATTCTATATGATATGTTTAGCCCACACCTTGGTTTATTGGAAGGATACATAAGTAGTAATTTGACAAGAGAAACACACCCTCTGTTCCTTGCAGCATTCTATACAATAACCAAAGTTTGAAACAATCTAAATGCCCATCAAAACATGACTGGAAAAAGAAAATGTTTTATATATACACAATGAAATACCTACAGAAAAAATACGGAATCCCACCATTTGCAGCAACATGGATGGATCTAAAAGGTATTAAGTGGAATAAGTCAGCGTAAAACAAAACAAAACTGTGTGATTTCATTCATATGACATGAAACAAGTGAATGAACTAAATAAATGAAAGCAACCTTTTAGACCTAATTAGTAGTTAGCAGAAGGAAAGAAACAAAGGGGGTAGATCAAGTGTATGGTAAAGGATAGACTGGACTTTAACTGGTAAACTTAATATGGTATACATAGATGTTTCTTTACAATGAGTCACACCTGAAAATAATGTTATAATGCAATGTTATGTCAAGTTTTTTTTAATTCCTCTGACTTTGGAACTTTCTAACTCCTAGTGGGAGAGAGCTATTTCTTTTCATGTCTAACCTTTTCCCTCCATATAGTACTTCCTACCTAAATCATTATAATATATAGTTCATATGGAATCTTTCAAATACTTTTTTTGAATTTTAATGTGAGGGTATCTTGGAATACTAATCACAAGAAGAGGTGGTGAAACAGTGTTCTGTTATGCAGTTGAGGCAAAAAAAAATTTCAGATACTCAAGTTGGCATAGTCTCAACATGCTCTATGCAGTGTTAATTTATTTTTTATCCATGCACTGTTCCACTCTGTTATCTCTTACCCTTAGGCTCTAGCTTGTACTGCAGCCTATAATTTCTCACTAAGGTTTCCAGAAAAGCAGGTTTGTTTGTTGCTGTTATAGTTCTGGGTCTCATGTCTGACCTATTTCATGTCTGTATTTGTTTGTTACAACTGTCCTTAACAGAAGATTGTGTTTTGTGCAACTATATAGCAGAAATTTGTTTTCTCATAGTTTTGGAGGATGATGTTCAGATAAGGTGTTGGCAGATTGGTTTCCTCTGAATCTCTCCTTGTCCTATTGATAATCACCTTCCCACTATGTCCTCCTATGGTCATCCCACTGTCTGTGTGGTCTGTGTGTGGCTTATCTACTCTTCCTTTAGTGAACTCAGCCATATTGAATTAGGGCCCACCCTGGTGACCCCATTTTAACTTAATTATCTCTTTAAAGTCTCATCATCAGGCGCAGTTATGTTAGGGTTCCAACATACAAATTTTGGGAACACACAATTGAGTCCGTAAAACAAAATTTTTCTCATATAGGACAAAATGACACTTTTTCTCCAGTTTGTCTGAAAACGTTATCTTGACATGAATCTGATCTGGTAACCCTGAGCATATTTATCTCTAGCATCTGAGACATGGCAATTTTCCCATGTTTGTCTGAATTCCCTGGTTCTCCCATTTTCTCCTAAATTTTCAGATTATCTTAAAGATCCTTATTTTTCCTCACAACTCTACTTTCATCACCCCACTGACAAGGACTTTGCTCTGGCATACATGTTACTTTGTTAAAAACTCTATTTTTATCATATATATCTTATTCTGAGATGGTCTTATATGAACTTCCTTTTACTCCTGCCTTTTATATTGTATCATATCTTATGAAAATCACAATGTTCCTAATTCCTCTCTTTTCCTAAAAGAGGGGTAGTGAGTTGTTCAGTTAAATGGGTTGTGTTTTAGCAGGATGTCTAGTGACTGAAGAAATTCTGTATTCTCTTGCAATAGAACAAGTATTTTAAACAACATAATTTAAATACTTGATTCAAATTTGGACATAGGACTTAGTTTATTTCCTAAAATCATTTGCATAAACCTTTCCCCCCCTAAAATATTTCACCAAATTTTAGGATGGCCATCATTTAGGAAGTAAGGCACAGCCCTCTGTGTGAAAATTGTCTGACATCGTAGGATCTTCTTGCAGCCTTCAGAATCCATAGTTTGAGCCCTTGACATAGTGTATCAACATGCTTATCACTGAGTCTGACTAACTGATCTCTCTGGCTTTACTTTCTTCTACACACTACCACCAAGGATGTCTGCCTGGAAAACCAATGTCATCTCTCCTCCCCTCAGAGAACACTGCAGGCTCCCTCTTACCTTGTCGGATAATCCCCCACCCCCACCCCCAACCTCTCAGCTTGGCACCTTTCCCCCTTTTTCACACAAATATGTCATACCCTGTGTTACACTGAATTGTATTATAGTTGTCTCTCTAGAGAAAAGTGAAATAGCAGTTTCTTGGTCTGGATTCTTCCTTTAAAAAGTATATCTGTTACAACATAGACTGCAAGGATCAGGGTTCAGGATATGAGGCATAGGGAATGGGTGTATGAATGGAGATTGTGTAATATAGTCTCAGTATTGGGAGAAAAATGCAGTTAAACAAAAAAGAGAAACTAGAGAAGATAAAATGGCAAATGTCTACTATTTTATAAATAGAAACATATCCTATTTTCAGATACTGCATTTATCAAGAGGAAAACTGCTATATGTGGCAGAATTGCTTTTAATGCCCAGAGACACTTGCTGTTGTCAAAAGGTGCACACAACTTAATTTTGCCTACTTGGCTGATATTCCCAGCCATTTTTTTATGAATTGAGCCTGAAATCACATCCAAAGACATTCTCCTCTCAGGAAGTTGGTGATAGATCAAGTGAATTAAGTGATAGGAGCCTGTCCTTAAGGGAGATGGTAGGACCAGCTTGGGCTCTCTCCAGCATCCCCTCCTCCCTTGACCACCACGTCAAGTCAATTATGTCTGCACCTTGACCACCACATCAAGTCAATTATGTCTGCACCTGCAGGGGTAGTGCTTTCTAGCTTTCCTTGTGGATATCTCTGTGTATGTGTGCTGATTCTAATGGCCTCTCTATAGAAAAGTGAAATAACTGAGTTTCTTGGTCTGGATTCTGCGTTTAAGAAGTCTGTTATTACATAGACTGCAAGGATCAGGATTCAGGATATGAGGCATAGGGAATGAATGTATAAAAGGAGATTGTGTAATATAGTCTCAGTATTGGGAGAAAAATGCTGTAACCTTTCTGTAACCCATCTGAAACCTTTCTACAGCCCAGTCCTGCTGCATGTCTGTCTTCTGATTCTGTGCAACTTGCTGCTTTCATTTGAAAGTACCTTTGGTTCTGATGAACTTTCCGATAACATCCGCAACAACTGTTATGTCATGCCTCCTTGGATGCCTGGCATGTCTTATCATATCACAGAATATTCTTAACATCACAGAATATTCTTAGTCTCCTGAGTTTGCAGATCATAAAACAGGAACCGATTCTATGAGTCTATCACAAAGACCTCTTGACCGTTAAAAGACAGAGCCAAACTTTGAATCCAGCCAATCTGTTTCCAGGGCCCATGCTTTACTACTTCTTTGATGCCATTTTGTCTGTGTGTGTGTTTTATTTTTTTAATTGATTACACATGTATTTATTTTTAATATTATTGTATATCCCAATACTCATCAATTTTTGATCTGATACTATCCTGCCTACTTTTCAAAGGTAGTCAGAACACAAAGACTCATACACCCTGGAGCTCACAGGATAATGGAAAGGACAGATAACACAACTATAGAGTCAAGAGTTGTGATAAAGGTTACAAAGCAAAAGAGAAGTCTATTATGAGGAGAAAATAGTCAGGAACAGGTTTAGTTTGGGGACTGAAGGTCAATGAAAACTTTTCTTGAGGAAGTGATTTTTTTAAGCTAAGATTCTGAAACATCAACAGGAGCCAGCCACTGAAAAGAGCTACTTAGAGCTTTTGCTTCTGGCTAAATAGTGGGCTATATATGTCAGTGTAAATCTTCTGGTTCAGAACATCTGACAGTTCTGAATAAATTAATTAAAATGTTTTTTCATGTGTGTCTGAGTTGTGGGGCCACCCTTAGAAATTAGACATTATGTGAAAACCCAAATCCTGAACTATAACTGAATTCTAAGCCTAGATTTTCTCCTTTATGCATTTGTTGACCCCTGTTGACCTAGATCCTGGTCTTTAACAGACTCCATGCAAGAGGCAAAGCCAAAACCAGAACCACTAAAAGACTTCTGACAATTGGGGATCTAAACGAGAGAACCATATGCCTCTTCTTCCCAGGAAAAGAGAGTTTGGATTGTCATCTGAGATAACTGGCCTTGATGCATGAGGAATGGGGTAGAATAATGCGTCAGTTCATTCTTTTATGTTAAAAAAAAAATTCATGGCAAAAAGAAAACCATAAAATTTCTTTAGACAAAGAAACATGGGAAAACTTTTAGGCAGAAAGATTTTTGACTTTCAGTCACAAAAGGGCTGGCGGAAATTTTTTTTTTTTTTTTTTTTTTTTTTTTTTTTGAGGCTAGGTCTTGCTATGTTGCCCAGGGAACCGCAGACTCTCGTTGCCCAGGGTACCCTGGACTCCAGGGATCCCCAGCCTTAGCTTCCCAGGTAGCTGGGATTATAGGCGCGTGCCACCATGCCTGGCTATTTTTTGAGACTACGTCTCACTATGTTACTCTGGGCAGGTCCTGAACCCGTGGACTCAAGCGATTCCTAGCCTTGGCCTCATTCCATAGACTGCGATTAAAGGCATGCGCCTCCATGCCCAACCAGGGCTAGCAGAGTTTGAACAAAATTAGTGCTGGAGCTCTAATGAGGTTGGAGCTCTTTTGTCTGGGCTGCCACCATGCCATCCAGACTGAGAATGACCCTGAAACTTCAGGACCACGTGAGCCATGGTCAGACCACATCCGGAAGCACTGGAAGCACCCAGGAGGGCCGAGGTAATGCTAGTGGCATGCATTGTCACAGGATCAACTTCGACAAATATCACTCAGGTTACTTTGGGAAAGTTGATACGAGGCATTACCACCTAAAGAGAAATCAGAGCTTTCTTCCCAACTGTCAACCTTGATAAACTGTGGACCTTGGTTACTGAACAGACTCAGGAAAATGCTGCCAAAAACAGGACTGGAGGTGTTCCTATCGTTGATGAGGTGTGAGCAGGCTACTACAAAGTTTTGGGGAAGGGAATGCTCCCAAAGTAGCCTGTGATCTGTGATCATCAAGACCAAATTCTTCAGTAGAAAAGCTGAAGAGAAGATCAAGGGGGTAGAGGTAGAAGGGATCTGTGTCCTGGTAGCTTGAAGTCACATGGAAAAAGGTACATTAAATGTTAACAAATGCTTAAAAAAAAAAAAAAGAAAAAGAAAAAGAAAAATGAAGTTGGAGGGCCTTAAAAGTCTTGGCTAGGATACTGAATTTCATCCTAAATACAACACAAACCTTTTCCAAAATATTATCTGCATTTATGTGAAAAAGAATAGATGAGAAAAATAAAACTAGAGAATCACTTTAAAGGTAGAAGAAGAGATAAGACTACATTAGTAAACTAGGTAAAAAGTAGATTTGGGGGCCTGGCACGGTGGCTCGTGCCTGTAAGCTTCAGCCTATGAAGCGGCCGGGGCTAGGGATCGCGGTTCGAGTCCCGCCTGGGGCCCGTAGCGAGACCTGGTTCCAAAAAAATAGCTGGGCGTGGTGGCGCGCGACTGTAATCCCAGCTACCTGGGAAGCTGAGGCTGGGGATTGCTTGAGTCTGTGCTACCCTGGGCAACGAGAGCCTGCGGTTCCACAGGCAAAAATAGCAAGACCTAGTCTCAAAAAAAAAAAAGTAGGTTTGGATTAGGAAAAATTGGAAGAAATTAGTAATTTGAGATGTTTTTTCTTAATTTCTGATAAATTGAGAGTAACACATCAAAACTTACTCATAACCATCTGACTTGAATACCTAGTAATCTGATTTCTATTTTGAATTGAAAAAGTGAGAAGGAAATATGGAAGGGAAGAGCAAGAGTTCAGTTTTTGAAATATTAAGCTTTAGAACTATTTTTACAAGTAAGACATCAAGGGGAAATAGTACAATGTGATATAATACAGGTAAACTTTTTAAATATTTTTATGTGATTCAGTTAATAATTGAATAAGTCTATGTGTAATAATAATTTGCCTCTATCAGGCAGTGTGCTTTTTTAGTAAATTTCACTGGGAGATCAATTTGATAGGAATTGAATTTTGCTGTAATAAATACACCCCTTGAATTCATATTCCTAGGATGCAAGAGCTATGTAAATTGGCAGATAAAGTGTAAATGTTTTGGGAAAGATGCTGTGACAGAGATTTGCTAATTATTCATGGAACTTACTTTTCTACTGACACAGCTGAATTGTATTTCCCAGCCTTCTTAGCAGCTAGCTGTAGTGTGAATCTGGACCGAGAAGAAAAGTAAAAGTGATACACATTTCTTACTTTGGTCATATATATTTTTTTAAAGTCTCCATAGAACTTACTTGCCCTCTATCCTGATGCCTTTTGGATGTTGGCACCCAAAGTGACCTGGAAGCCACATGTTGAGTTGGATTAGCCACAGAATTCCTTATTTGGCTCTGCCTTACTGTCCACTGAAATTTGCATGAAGGTTAGTCTTTTTTTTTAAAGAACACAGAGATCTAAATTTAACTATTTTGGCAGCTAAGATCACCCTCAAAGATGTTAAATTTCTTTCTTTCAAGGTGATATCATGAACCTTATTTCATTTTTTCCCCTCATTTTCTTCTATATATATATATTTTCTGTCTTATGTAAGCAGGCATTTGAGTAGATTGGAATGCTAGGAAGTTTGTGCAAGGAGTAAGGGGATTTCAGAGAGGTGTACCAGAGAGGAGTTAAAGGATATAATTACTTCCTATTCTCCTGTTCTTCTCTCTCTGGTCCAGTAATTCCTTTCAAAGGTTCATGTTCCCATGACTTCTCGTTGTACCTGCTAATAGCACCTTCATTGCAAAACAAAGTTAACAAAGATCTTGATCCCCCTCCTCTTTCCATGCCTACTTTAACATTCACAGATAATCAAATTTACACTTTAGGATACAAAATAATCTTAAAATCAAAACTGAGAAATAGCTTTTCTGTATACATCTAATAATAGCTTTCACAGGGTCTGTCATGGAAAACACTTTTGGGAAAACTTGCAAAATGTGTCAGAAGATGTGTGTAGCTCCAGCAGGACACACTAAAATGAAAACATCCCCTTTTGAGGCTTTGACCAATGGATTAGCTGCTTAGACATACCCCTCACAGTGTTTTCCTCTTTTTTATGAGTCTGTTTGCTTTGATGGACTTTCATGATTCTTTCTCTTGGGGGAAGGTAGGAGTAAATTCAGTTTCATATGCTGAACACTGCGTGTTATTTCTGACACATTGGCATTGAAAGTGCTTAGGAAACCCTAGGTTGAAAACCAGATGAATGCTGAGAGAAGTCTAGTATGTATCTGGCTGATAAGGAACATGGGCTTTGTATGCATTTTCTGATTACTCACTGTAGAGAATTTCTTTTAAACCAGATCAGTAATGTGTCCTTAAGATATGGGCCATTTACCTAGTAATTGAAAATATTTTTTGAAAAACATTAATAATGACATTTATATTAGGCTTATAGCAACCTTGATGAATATATGTTCAATTTATGTACTTTAAACAGTTATTCTTATGATTCAGCATAATTTATAGTTTTGCAAGAATTAGGCAAATCATACACACAGGGACAGATATGATACATGCCCTCACAGGAACTTTAAAGAAACATAGTCTGGTCTGGTGGATAATTACCTCCTTTTTAATCCCAGAGGCATATGGCTAGGCTTGAGTAAGCAGATGTTGGTACCAGTCAAGACATTTAGTGTTTCAGTTCAGGTGTTAAGCCAGGCTGGTTTACAGCTGTGCCTACTATAAAACCAGAGTAGTTTGTTCTCTGAATAAACATACCTCTAATCTAGAATATACCATTGTTAGCTTTTGGGGTTATTTTCTTTCCCAGTGTATAAAATGATAATAAAACCTGTTCTCATCAAGATTGTGATAAGCAAAGTGCAATTCAATTCTAAATTGTCACAAGTGAAATAAAAAGCTTTTGTATGTGTGGTCTCAGGTGGCAACAATGTAATTATAAGAAAGCCCAAGTTTCTTCTAGATAATCTGGTGCTTAACCATCATGAATGGATGGTTTCTTTATAGAAGTAGGTGTATTAATTACTTTGACCTCCTAGAAAACCAGCAATAGGTGCTATTTGATATAATACTTCCCAAGGAATTTTGACTGGCTAGGCTTAATTCTCATGACTTTGATGGTATAGTATATAGACTTTTATCTTGGAAGTGATTGTATTTAAGTATAAAAGAAAAGCCTGAACTGCAATAATATCTATTTCATGCAACTAATGCTTTTTGGAAATTATAGAGAACTTGAGATAGATTGCATAATGTTGGTAAAGAGAACTGTGGGAAAACTTAACTGATGTAGTAGTTATTAAGAAATACAAAACAACAACAACAATAAACACACCACACAGAACTACAAATATCTGTACAACTACAGTTCTTTTCTAAGAATTCCTACCTATACTCTCTCCCTGGGGATATCAGTTCTAGGCAGATACATGTAGGTGGCTATGTTCTATATTGTTTGATGTTATTATTTACATATGACCTAAAGCAGGGAGGCTATTTGAAGACTAATTCAACAGATGATGAGACATGAATGCTTTATCTAACATGGTGGTGACATGGTAGACTGATCAGATTCTCTCTCTTAGGAAACTTTAAATATGAAGTAGAAAGAATTATTTGACAGGAATAGATGTCAGATACTTAACCAGAAAAAAAAAAAAAAGGTAGGCAAAGATGATATGAGTCAGTAGGAGCCACTAGTAAGCAAGAGTGATGAGTAAGCAATAAATATGTCACAAAAAAGCTTAAAAGATTTTTGAGGGGTGTGCAGAGTTACAAAGTTTGTAGTTACTATCTGTAGGGGAAGAGGATGGTTGACAGATTATTGCTGCTGAAGGAATTAGTAACTAACCATGTCATTGCACATATGCTCGATGCTGGACAACTGGAAATCACCACTTGAAATTGGCAGTCTGTTTTACTATTTTTTTGTGAGACTCAGGTAAGCTTTTTTCCATGGTTTATGAGACCTGGCATACCTTTTTTTGATTATTGTCATGTAAAAGCTCTCAACAATGTCCCTACTGATATTCCTGTCACATTGATACATGTGCACATAATCACACACAATTGCTTGAAATAACTTGAGTCTCCATTCTTTGTAACCAAAGGACCTTTATTTGCACAACTGCTCTGAGCTTGACTTCTGTTATTTTGACTCTGTAACTGAGGCAAGGACCAATGCTAACTCAGATAACTAGAAAATCTAAAGTGATTTTATTGTCATGAAATAACAACCTCTCCCTTTCCTCAAATCCCTCCCTGTGAACTGGATGAGTTTATCAAACCTCTTAGAAACAGATACTACTAGTCCTCTCCAATATATGTGCATTAACATATATAGATTTCTCTGAAAAGAGACATGAAACAACTAGAAATAGTTCTTATGCCCAGAAAACAAAACTGAGCCTGAGTGAGAATATTATAAAGATCTCTTACTTTTTCCTAGGTGTCTTTTTGTACCTTTTCTCCTTTGTACTATTTGTATGTTATTTACCTAAAAGTGAGAAATTTAGGATATCTTTGTTTTGTATTTGAACATTCCACACTACTTTTCCACTTTCGTTGTTTACCTCTATGTTCTGGTAGGCAGAATTTCTTAAATGACCCCCCCAGAGATGATCTGTCCTAGTCTCTGGACTCTGTGAATACTGATGATGTTCTGTGGTTATAGTATATTTCACAGTTGACCTTAAAATTGAGAGATTATCTAGCATTATCTTAGTAGCCCTGATCTAGTCACATACTTAAGAGTATACAGCTATACAGCTTTCTTTGGTTGGTGGCAAGAAGGAAATGAAGGAGACAAGTATTAGGACTCCATGCACAATTACACTTTTGAAGATAAAGAGGAACAGGAAAAGAAATCATTTTTGTGATTCTGTGGGCCACCCCTGACAGACAACTGATAGGGAAAGGCAGCCTCATTCCTGAAGCTCCAAGACACTGCCTTTTGCCAAAACTTGAAAGAGACTGGAATCAGATCCTTACTCAGGGCCGCCAGACTGATCAGCCTGTTAATGCAGGCCTGTGAGACCTGAGCAAAGACCATCAGAGTTCCCTGGATACGTGGTCTGCAAGTAGTGAGATAACAAATGAGTGTTGTGGTCAGCCACTAAATTTATAGTAGTTTGTCATACAGTAATAGTTACTTAATAGAATACAATTATGTTTGAATATCTCCACACATGTGGGGCTGTATGAGATTTTAGAGATAGGACCCAAGAGTCTTCTAGGCTAAAGGTGGTGGACTGGTGCAGATCAGCTTCAGAGCCCATCACCCACCTGTTGAGTCAGGGTCTGTTTGAGTCTCACCAAGTGCCATAATATATCCTGCTATATTTTCATTATGTTCTCCAGTTATATAGAACTCTAATTTTATTATCTTAATATATTTTTGTGCCTACCTTATTTTTTTTCTTGTTCATATTATAGTTTTGAAAACAATTTGGGGAGAGGGGGTTTTTGTTTTAAACAAAACAAAAATGTTTTTTCAGTGAATAAATTGGAATTATTTTCTTTAGATATCTTAGGATGTTAATCCCAATCTATAGGTCTGTGTAGATTTTAAATTTGTCAGTAGAACCCTTTCTGATCTTGATGACACAGTCAAATGATACTATGATCCTTTGACTACTTTGTTTTCCTACTCCCTTGAATTGTCTCAATTTTGTCCCAATGGCAGTTTGACCTGGTACTAAATAGTATTTGCCTTATAAGTTATCAGACAGTACAACTTATCTTGAGGTAATTACTTGAGTTTATTGATATGGGAATAAAATACTGCATTTTTATTTAATTTTACAAAATTGATATGGGAATAAAAGACTGCATTTTTATTTAATTTTACTTTTGTAAAGGTTTGCCTGGAAGCTTTATCATGAGAATTGCAGAGAAGCAGCCTATATGTTAAGGTCTCCAATATGTAGGTGTATGATGAATGTGGGCCATTGCTTCTGAGCTCACTGTAGGTTCAATTCTGGATAACAAAGCAGAAAACAGGCACAAACAAGTCAATGTTAGGAGCCCAGCTATCTAGCACCATCACCAGGTAAAATAACATTTAGAGATGTCTACTACTAAGTTTTGATACTGTTTTTTTGAGATTAGGTTTTGCTATTTTTGCCTGTGGAACTGCAGGCTCATGTTGCCCATGGTACCAGGGACTCAAGCAATCCCCAGCCTCAGTTTCCCAGGTAGCTGGGGTTACAGGCACGTGCCACCATGCCAAGCTATATTTTTTGGGGGGACTAGGTCTCGTTATGATGCCCCAGGTGGGTTTCAAACTATGATCCCCAGTCCCAGCTATAACTCCATAGGTTGTATCTTACAGGCACACGTCACCATGCCTGGCTCATTTTTCCTTTCTTGACTAATTCCAGACATTTGTCAAAAACCTGCTGACACGGTGGCTCGTGCCTGTAAGCTTCAGCCTATGAAGTGGCCGGGGCTACTTCATGGATCGCGGTTCGAGTCCCGCCTGAGGCCTGTAGCGAGACCTAGTTCCAAAAAAATAGCTGGGCATGGTGGTGCACGCCTATAATCCCAGCAACCTGGGAAGCTGAGACTGGGGATTTCTTGGGTCTGTGGTACCCCGGACAACAAGAGCCTGCGGTTCCACAAGCAAAAATAGCCAGACCTAGCCTCAAAAAAAAAAAAAAAAAAAAAAAAACCTGCTGAGGTCAAGAAATGCTTTTGCATATTACACTACCACTAGTTAGTATATTACCAAAAAAGGATGTACCTATGATAAGTGTGAAACTCTGAGGAAAACTTAAACCTCTAATTTTAATGATTTGTAAATAGTGTAACTAGCAGACAGAACAGTTTTTATTTTGTTTTTTTAATTAAATTTCTTAATTTCTTTAAAAGAAAATATTGATCATTTTTGTGATATTTCTTAAGGACATGAAATTTAAAATTTTCACAAGATGATTCTAAAAGGAATGGAACGATATTATTGCCAATTCTTTTGTGCATTAAGGCTCTTAAAGGAGCCATGTACTAATGCTCCATGCCAAAATACAAAATGGCATTATTTACTGATTGGTGTCTGAGTTATGAAAAGGTAGTAACTTCTTTAAGAATGCTATATGAACTGGGCACGGTGGCGCATGCCTGTAAGCTTCAGCCTATGAAGCAGGTGGGCCCAGAGATGGCAGTTTGAGTCCCACTCGGGGCAACATAGCAAGACCTAGTCCCAAAAAAATAGCTGTAATCTTAGCTACCTGGGAAGCTGAGGCTGGGGATTGCTTAAGTCTGAAGTATCTCGGGCAATGTGAGCCTGTGGGAAAAAAGAGCAAGATCTAGTCTCTAAAAGAAAAAAAAAAAAGTGCTATATGAAAGAAAGCAGAGTGTTTTTCTTGAAGTCCAGTGAAGTTTTTATCTAGTCAAACTCATCTTAAACTAAGCTTTGTCTTCTGTATATTTTACAGAGACTAAAAGAAATTTTCCCTGGTAGGCTCAGATTTCAGAGTTGTACTTATTTAACACAAGAGCCCCTCACTTCCAGACCACTTTCCTACAAAGCCCAGAACTGGCTCTGAAAAGATTTTCAAAGAGTTGTTGATAAGCTATGGTAAATAAAGAAAGGGAAGAATAATATACATCACCAGAAAGGCACACTTGGTTCTCTCCTATGTTTGGTGTTTTCCCTGGCATTTACCTTCTGAATAATACTTCTGAGCTAAATTTATGAAGGTTGTTTACCATTTGATCCCTCCCCCTATTAACAGATGTGTCATAGGGAGGCTGATGGCTATCACAGTCAGTAAGTCTGAGACATCATCCCAAAGGTCTGAAATCACAGAAAGAAATCTTTCTTAGGTCTAGAGGTTTTAGTTCAATATGAGGGATAAAAACAACTCCTTTGTATATTTTTTATTATTAAAGGACAGGCCTCCCCAAGATGTTCAGATCTATCTCCTCAGGATATCCAGAATAGACCACCCCAAGATACATCACTCTCCTATTAGTATTACTTTGAGCTAAGATCAACAACTGATGACACTGAAGACTTGGGTGAAACTTCTACCATTCTCTTACCTACCTAAAAGAATGAAAATTGGGGTATTTTTAAAATTTTTTATGTTTTACTCATTTTTTTTTAATTTCCTTTCTTTTTTTTTTTTTTTTTTTTTGAGACTAGGTCTGGCTGTGATGCCCAGGGTACCGTGCACTCAAGTGCTCGCCACAGCACGCCCGACTGCTTTTTTGAGACTTGATCTCACTATGTTACCTTACCCTGGGCAGTCGCGATCCCAAGGCTCTTGCCTTCCAGTGCTTGGACAACAGGCGCATGCCACCACGCCTGGCTATTTTTTAAAATTTCTTACATAGATTAATGGTTGCTGGGATGTCTTCCCTCCCCCTAGCCCCCAACGTCCCTTCCATTCACTCAGACTCCTCTCTCGTTGTTATTTGTTATATTGAGCACATTGGTCTCTTCCTTTCTGTGGTTGTGTCCATTTAATGAAAATTGGGGTGTTACCCAGAATTAGAATTTTTACCAAAAATAACCTATTATTTTGTATGTTAAGAGACCTATCCATATGGCAGGGCAAATATCTAAATACGGAGTATTTGATCTCCATTACGTGAGCTCCAAGTCCCCTTCTCTCTCCTTGAAGCCATAGGCCTCCTATCCCATTTATCATCTCATTTTTTACACACACGTGTACACACACAAACACACACACATTTTGTTCCATTGACTTAGAATTTTCTCCATATGTGTATAATTAGATTTGTTCTGATGTTTGATTGTTCTACTAGCTCTAGAAGAACCCAGAGGCATAGAGGGATTTTCCTCTTCATCCCTACATTATATATTCATGGTTGTCAGTAGAGCACTTTCCTCTCTACCCTCTATAGGGGTCATTTAGCAATGTCTAGAAAATTTTGTCATGACCCTGGAGAAGGGTACTACTGGTATCTAGTATGTAGAGACCAGTGATAGTATAAAACATGTTAAAATGCACAACTCCCTACAACTAAAAATACACATCACAAAGTATTAATATTACTAAGGTTGAGAAACTTTTCTATATGTGACTCTATGGCTCAGTGTAAGAGTTCCACTGCCTACTGACTGTTGGTCTTTTACTCTTATCTAGATAATTAGATATTCACAATGGTTTCATGAGTTTGACCTGAGGCAACGTTATTACTGTGGACCAGGAAATAATCATGCGGTAATATAATCAAGAAAACATTTATTTGCGAATAGGAATCATAGTCTTCGTCCACAACCCAAAGAGCAGCCCCACCTGGGCCAGGGCATGGGAGACTTTTAACGGGTGAAGCAGGGAAGTGCTCTGAGCTTTGGTCATTTGTTTTGAAACTTTTGAGCTTGTCCTTATGTCCATGGCCCATAAGAGTTTTCAAACAGAAGGCTGCAGTGTGGGTCTGTGGTAACAATGGGCAGAGGGTCTGTTGTTTCTTTTGTCATAGTTACTTGCTAAGTCAGGATGCCTCAGTCATTAACCCGAAAGTAGAAAGTGGCAACTAGATAAGATGAGGTTTTTTTAATTTAAAGTAATACTATGGAAAACAAAAAGAGAAAGCTATGAAGAGATCCTTCTAACTGGTATTAGAGCCCTCCTGAACAGGTTTCAGATGGAGTAATTTTTTCAGAGATAACAATTCTCATATAATAAAAATATGCTTCAGAGAGGAACCATGAACTTGACCAGTCACTTAGTCCAGTGCCATTGTTTTAAAGTAAACTAATAAGTATCCAGCTAATCATACATTGTATTTGGTTGTAAAACCTATATAAGATATAATTACAATCCAAACACAAAGCACTTCCTTCTCCATGAAGATACTCATCACATTTTCTTTTGCTCATTTATTAAAATCACCTTCACTATCTTCTGCATCATGCTTTGCTCAATGAAAACTTTAACAAAATAAAGAGAGGAGCTGATTTTATTCATAGTGGGATTGGTAGTCGAAACCCTCTACCATTTATACAGCTGACAGCATAACATTAAAAATGAGGAAGGAGCCGGGCATGGTGGATTGTGCCTGTAAGCTGGGCCTATGAAGAGACTGGGGCTAGGGATCGTGGTTTGAGTCCCGCCTGGGGCCCATAGCGAGACCTAGTTCCAAAAAAAATAGCTGGGCGTGGTGGTGCACGCCTGTAATCCCAGCTACCTGGGAAGCTGAGGCTGGGGATTGCTTGAGTCCGTGGTACCCTGGGCAATGAGAACCTGCAGTTCCATGGGCAAAATAGCGAGACCTAGTCTCAAAATACATACACACATACATACATAAGAGGAAGGAGAGAAGGGCAGGAGGAGGGTGGGTGAATTTTCCCTTGAGTCCTCAAAAATAGCAGAATTTTATTCCACTTCCTAATATTTCTTCCCCCAGCAGATAAATTTCTACAGTATTTTTCCTTTCTGTTGTTTGCCTTTTTCCTTTTAGAAAAAGTTTCCAGTATTATACCTGATTAAACAACATTCCTTTTTATTCATAGAGTTCATTTGTATGATCTATAAAAGAGCTAATATTTCAAAATACTGGCATTAAAGATATATATATTTTTAGGGCTTTAGTAGTTCAAGGCGCATCATGAACCTGTAGCTTTATTAATAATGCATTACAATATGATACATTTTCTTTAGTACAAACCAAGGTTGTGACATAGACTAAAACAGAGGATATGGGGGGGAAACTAATACAGAAAGAGATTAGAGGGAGATCACTTTTACTAGTAGTAATTGGAGTATATTCATCTGATTTAATATATTTAAAATAATTAAGCTGTTTGGTGTGGAGGTGAGTATAACGATCACCATTTAAATAAAGTTAAAATGTTAATATGTTGAAGTACCATCTCATTTGATGCTAGGAGAAAACAAAGTGTTTAACTATTATTACAAAAAAAATCACTAAAACCTCTTAAAGCCTGATTAACAAGTTAATGCCTTTTCTTATGCTTTTCAAATGGTATTCCCTAATTTTGTATTCAATTTATCTTTTTCTGAAAATCTGCTAATTTCATGTGCTGTAGTCCTACAGAAGAGAATGTTGCTTAGCAACCACCAAAATAGCTAATAAGTCTTTAACTAGTAAAGGCTTGGAGGATGTATTTATCTTAAATATGTGTATTTTTTATTAACTCTTAATATCAAGAAGTTCTTTAACATTTAATTTCTTCTGGTTTCTGCTTTTCTTTTAGCTAATATATCTAGATTATTTGTAGCAAAAACAAAACAAAAACAGTGTTTCCCTTGCTGTGTTTTTCGTTTGCTTTATTTATTTGTTCCCAACAACAGAATGCCCTAACTATAAATATATATCCTGAGTAAAGACATGTTTTCTAATTCTTTGAATACAGAATTTTTTTTTTTTTTTTTTAAGATTAGGTCTCGCTATGTTACCTGGGGTACTGCAGACTCACATTGCCTGGGTGTACCCCAGACTCAAGCGATCCCCAGCTTCAGCCTCCCAGGTAGTTGGGATTTCAGGCGCACACCAGCACGCCCAGCTATTTTTTTTTTTTTTTTTTTTTTTTTGAGACTAGGTCTCGCTGTTTTTGCCAGTGGAACCGCAGGCTCTCGTTGCCCAGGGTAGCACAGACTCAAGCAATCCTCAGCCTCAGCTTCCCAGGTAGCTGGGATTACAGGCACGTGCCACCATGCCCAGCTATTTTTTGGGAACTAGGTCTCACTATGGTCCCCAGGCGGGACTCGAACCATGATCCCTGGCCCAGGCTGCTTCATAGACTGAAGCTTACAGGCATGAGCCACCGTGCCCGGCCTGCACCCAGCTAGTTTTTGAGACTAGGTCTAGCTATGTTGCCCCATGCTCGTCTTGAACCCACGGACTCAATCAATTCCTACTCTTGGCCTCCCTTCCAAGACTGGGATTAAAGGTGCATGCCACCATGCCTGGCCTTGAATATAGAATTCTTAATGCTAAAAGACTATTATTTTTAGAGAGAAATTATTAAGTTTTAGGATAAGGAATATATTTAGATATTAAATTAAAATGGTTGCTATTGTTTATAATGGTCTTATTTTTGGTCATTTGACCCAGAAATATCTAAGGGCTAAAGGTGAGAAGTGGTGGGAACATTTAGTGTCTTCTCAGATTGCTGTCACTTAGATGTGGCATGTTCATTTGTCAGTGGTTCAAAGCTCCAAAGCTTTACTACTATCCAAATCCCTGACCAGTTTTCTTCACTCTACTTCTCTTGAACTACCCAGGGTTAAAGATAAAATACCAGTAAATGTGCTTACTGCCCTCTTTGTAGTCTGTGTTGTTGCAAGGTTAATAAACACTTATGCAAAAAATATTAATATAAAGAGCATAGGCAGCTTACATTATTAGTGTTAAGATCATCTGCATTAAAGAGAAACTGCATGTTTTCAAAGGGAATTTTTGTCTTGTAATGAAACTCCTTTATAAAATGGCCCCATCTTGCAGAGACTTTGGGCAAATGTATAGTTTATTTTCTTTCACAGGAAAGAACTCCTATGATAACCTCTAAGGTAATGGTTAATCTTCCTGTATACAAATAGAAGTGGAGTTTTTTTAAATGGGCTATATAATATATATATTTTTTGAGACTAGGTCTCGCTATTTTTGCCCATGGAACTGCAGGCTCCCGTTGCCCGGGGTACCACGGACTCAAGCATTCCCCAGCCTCAGCTTCCCAGGTAGCTGGGATTACAGGCGCACACCACCACGCCCAGCTATTTTTTTGAAACTAGGTTTCGCTACAGGCCCCAGGCGGGGCTCGAACCACGATCTCTAACCCCGGCCGCTTCATAGGCTGAAGCTTACAGGCACGAGCCACCGTGCCTGTCCCTGGGCTATATAATATAAAATATTTTTTAAAAGCTATATTGATTTAATAATAATAGTTGTAGTACTAATAATAGAACAATTCATCTATAATTGTTTAAAATAGGGCTTATTTATAAACTGATCTGTAAGACCATAAATACTGTAGTTATACCTTATAGTATAAAGCGAACGATGTAGAATATTTGGAGTAAGTGTAAAGATTAGTACACTTAGTATGTTATCTGATTTAAATACAGTATGTACCAAATAGCCAAATGATTTAGGAGAAAAGTAATATTTTGAGTGGGATGTATGTGACAAAGAAAGACAGGGAAATAAATAGATAATGGTGAGGGAGGAGTGAAGAAAAAATATGCTATGGTTGAAGTTTAAATTCTTTGAACATAGATAGTATTAACGTTAGTCATAAGACCAGTTTACTTCTTGAATTTTTCCAGAACAAAAAGAAATAATAAAATTATTGTGAAGAATAAAATAGTTTATAAAAGTGATCAATAATTAGTGCTTCAATTCTGGGCTGCCAAGTACAGATAATGAACACATTTATTTATTCTTTTTTAAGTTTAGTATCAGAACTTTTTCGCAATTGATTCCTTATAAGCCAATTTTTTTTGTCACATACATTTAGTCCTCTATATCTAAAAAGTGAAAGCTGTAAGTATGGGTTGAATATTTGATAACTGAAATTTTCAAGAACCAAAACTTTTATTTGTATTAGCTTTTAATTTTAATTTTTTCCCTATGGCCTACTCACTTGACAGAGATGATTAGAATTAATACTTACTATTAGAATTTTTCCTTTTTGCCCTGTTTTTGTACGCTTTGAAATAGAAATACAAGTATATAATGAAATGTCAAAGACTATTGGCAAAGGTATTGTTATTTACACAAATTATCCACAGGTCATTATCATTTAATAATTAATATTTAATAATTTCATATTAAATATTTAATTTGTGTTCACGTTTACAATCTGATCATTTATACAGATTTCCTAATATATGAACACTCCCCTGGTTTTAACTAGTTAAAATTACTTTGTTTCCCCATCTTTTCAATAATAGTTAAATGTTGCATTGATGGTCATTTTACTACTATAAATCATGACCATTGTAGCATGTCATTTAGGTCTTACTGTGCTAACTTATACCTTGGGGGAGAGGTTTCACTCATGACTCAAGCCAATCACATAAAATTGCAATATGATTTATTGAAATCCACATTACAATACTATAAATGTACGATTAAGTTGGCAATTATGAGCCACTAACACAGGATTCTGGAAACTAGTTCCAGAGCTACAGAGTTCAGGGTCCAAAACTTCCCACAAGGGAAGGCCGTGCTGCTTCCCTAGGTGAGCTGCCATTGAATGCCTATGCTGAAATCTTGAGAAGGCTTTAGAAACCTTGTAGGCATGGAGTCCAAAACATCTCAGACTGGCCTGTTTCATTCCATATGCTACCTCAGAGGTGTATTGTCAGAACCACTTATTAATTTGGGGGCTTGATCTCTCTTGTGTAGCTAGGTTTCTCTCTAACTTTGCCTGATGTCTACTTACCACTGTCCTCATGAACAAGTGTTCCATTCATTTTAAATTAAGTCATTCATTCCAGTTATACTAATTTCTTATAATAGCAATACATAGACAATCTATATTATATTGCATAAGTAAAATTCTGCATAAAAGCATGCTCAGTCAACTATAAAATAACTTTTACAGGGCTTGAAAAGTTCTATATAGAACTTGAAAAGCTCATTGACATGAATGGATTTAGAATGCTCTGGTCATCACCACTGATGCTTTTATGACTACTGCAAAAATAAAATCCTTTTTATTATTTTCCTACTAACCAATTAAACAATTTACTTTTGCTCTTAAAAAACATTTTTTAGCATCATCGAAGGCAGCATTCACAGATCATTCAGGGAATGTTGCTGTAGCTCACATGATATTTTCTGTCATTTCATATGATTGCACTTGTAAGTTTTCCTTAGTCTTTTTTTTTTCTTTGTAATATCATATAAATGATATCATTAGAATATGGTGAGTTTTTAGTTCATATTTTCATAGAGTGATACATATTAGAACAATATACTAAGACAAAACAAATAGAGTCCAGCTTTGGAAATGTAAATTCTCTATCAGAGTCTCCAAGTAGAATCAACTTCCTTCTTGTTGCATTTATCTCATGATGAACGGTTTTAGGGGTAAGGGGAGAGGACATCTAGCCTTTTATAATCATATTTTGGTTGTTTTTCACTTATTTATGGTGTGACCTTAAATTGCTTAAACTGTTAGGGCAGTGGTTTCCTCTTCTGTGAAGCAGGGATAATAAAATCAATTTCTTAGTGTTGTAAAAACTAAAAGCGAGACTGTTGCAAAAGCTCCATTCTAGCACAATCGGTGTTATGTATGTGATACTTTGCTCTCCCTATTCATCTTAATCAAAATCAGTAGGTATCTTTAAAGAGGTGGTTTACAGATTTATTGGTCCGTTCTAAGCCTCAGAATAAGTTGCTACTCTAAATAATTGTGTAGAATATGTCTTTTGACACTAAGATACAAATGAATAGTGGAAAATATTATTATATAATTATAAAGGAGGGTTATATATTCCCATTTGATAACCCATAATAGCAGTGTTTTGTTGTTTAGATTACAACAGATGGATATCTTTATCCAACAAATGCCCTTTTTGTTTCCTGTTCCTGTTGCAATTCCTTGATTTAATAGGAGGTAATTGATTAAACTTTGTGTTGTAGTCAATAAAATGGCAAGGGCAGCTAACCTGTAGATGATCTCCCCTCTCTGACGTTATCAGCCTTTTACCTCCTCTAACCGTCTTAATTATTTTTGACAGAAGGATGTATGTAAATTACCAGATTTCCCCCCAAACATGGCAACATCTATAAAGGTTTAATTGCCTAATAAAAACTGTTAGAGGATGAGAGTTGTGTGATACCTTTTATTATTCCCTGTAGAATTTTTGTTGGACAAAGATATAAAAAATGGAAGCCACAATTGTGTTCTTGTAACGTGAGAATACCTCTACTCCCTCCCCATTTCTAAAGATTATGATTCCATTATCTCTTCATACCTTCAAGAATCTTTGGATTAGAAATCTAAGGAATTTGAAGTGATGATACTGCCCTTTCAGAGATTATTTTTATTAGTATTGCTATAACAGCAATTAACATTAGTCAAACATTTTCTAGAGCCATAAGTTACTAAGGTGCATACATTATATTACTAACCCATATAAGATTAGCACTGTTATTATTTTCTCATTTCATGGATGAGAAACTCAAGAATGTAATACATCCTGTCATTTGTTCATGGTCACATAGTATATGGCAGACCCAGTATCAAACCAGTTATTCTGAAGTCTGGAGCCTATGTCTTAGAACTGTTGTGCTAGGCTTCTTCCTTCTACTGATGACTATGGAGACTAGAGAGGTAAAAAACATGTAGTCTTCAGTGACTACCCTTGGCCTACTTACTTTTTCCAAATTTATTGACCTGCTGTCCACAGCCTACCACAGGTCAATTCAAACTTGTCACTGAAACCTTATTAACTTTTGTAGTCAATGTCAGTTCACCACTCTAGTGAAGTTAATTTTATTTTCTCTGTAAAAAAGTTATTTCACTTTGGTATCCAAATCCAATTCATCTTTTCCATGTCAACAGAGAGACTTCATTCTATTACATTTCCTGGTATCACTCATTATTGTATTACTTGACAGGCATCATGACTATGTTCTGTAACCTACCTAACTGTATGTATGAAGGAGATAACATTGTTTGAGAAGCAGTAGTGACTGCTTCTTAGTGTATGCTTGTTTCCCTTATCATCCTTTAGTTATGAAGGACACAGGCTTTGAAACATCTGTCTTCTAACCTTAACACCTACATTTCTACCAGTGAGAACTGTGTGAAATCACTAAACTTCTCCATACATTAGTTACCTCTTCTATAACACAGAGACAATTACAGTACCTAACTCACTGAGTTATGATGAAGATTAAGTGAGATTCTGTGTCTGGAACATAGTTCTAGAATATAGTTCTAGATCCAAAATACTAAGTATTACTAGCTACTACTATTATAAATTACTACTTAGCAAGAATACTAAGGATTAGCTGCTGTTAATATACATTAACTTTGGTATGTATGTCGTTATTTAAAACTTGATAATATGTTGCTACAATACAAATTTTGCAACCTCCTTGCAAAATTAATTTAATAATTTTTCAATTTAATAAATTTAATATTTATTTAAATATTTAATATTTAATTTAATAAATGCTGCTGATTTTTAAAATTAAGATATAATGCATATGCCATCATATTTATCAAATTTTTAGCTATATGATTTTAGCTAAGTTCAGTACTACAAGCTGTTTATGTTCTGCTGAAGAGATTTACTAAGGACTCCTTGTGAAGGGAATTATCCAGGCTGGCATCACTAGTTCTGCAAGATGAACTTGAGACAAATTCTCAAATGAAAACAGGTTTACAATCTGTTGCTGTTCTGGAACCAACCTTTTGATCTTGCAGAAAATATGAGTATAATTTTACCTCTGTGTAATGGTTTGATGTGATTAACAAAACTTAAAAAAAAATTATTTGAGTACTTTCGAAATTAAGATTAATCTGTTTGCAACTATAATTCAGTTATGTGTACTGCTCAAAGTGAGACTGGATGGACTAGTCATATGTGTCTGAAGCCATCCTTAGTTTTGATATCAAATATCAATATATGTTCATGAGCACATGAAATATGTTTTTTGTTAAAGTTTGAATTAATATGTCAAAAAACAAAATTCATCTGAATAAAATTTAAAGATCTTATTGATTTATTCAGTAATTTGTGAATCAGGCACCAGTCCACCATTCAGTTATAGATTGGATTCTCCAGAAATCTCCAGATAGGCTTTTTCCAGATGCTCAGAGTAGGCCTTTTTCAATACCTTTCCCCTTAATATATGGAGCTAAGGGTAATAGAGGCCTTATAGACCTAAGGAGAAACTGTCACCATAACCTTAAATAATGAGGGTTCCTACATTTAGAATCATCCACAGAAATAACCTATTTATCATAAAAACATCACACAGCAGGTCCCTATATAGAGGTTTTGTTATATGCGGTTACCTCCTCCTCCCCCTATGTGACCCCACCAGTCTCTTTATGCTCCAGGCCCCTATCTCTATGTAAATTCAGATTTTTTGGTTCATTATTACATTTGTTCTTTGTCTCTTGTTAATCTGTTCTGATTTGTTTGCTTGTCCATTCAGAAAAGAACCCAGATGGGCAGGAGAATATTCCCCTGTACCATGCTACAATCTAGCAGATAAAAAAGAGCTCCAAAAAGCTGTACAAAATAAAAGATTTTTATAGGCAAAAGGGAGCAGGAACAAAAAAGAAGAAAAGCCTATTGGTAATGGCAAAATATTTTCCTTTATGGGATGGCAGGGGTCAGGCAGATTACCTAACTTGTGCTGCTTAGATGACTCCTGTTTAACTGCTTTAAGATTACAGGTTTGGGAGAGTCTCATTTTGTTAATTTAGGGTTTAACATCAGTGACTCCATTTTGGATCTGTTGTCTTGTTTTTAACAATTGACCTGGGTTATATAAATAAAAACCTGAACTATTAAAAAGAACTAAAATAAATAAAAATAAATAAAAAGCTGAACTATTAAATAGAACTACTCTTTTACAGCCTGAAATCTACCTCACCCTCATTCCTTGTAGTGAGATGCAAATGAGGAAGAGAACCATTATAAATGTTAAGCAGGTATTTATGTCCCACGTTTTTTCTTTTCTTCATTTAAATCTTGGGATTTTACAAAAAAAGAATCTATATTTCTAAGGTTTTGAATTTGTCTGGCAATTACTAGAAAAGATAGGAAAGATAATGAGCTGAATGACTAGAATTTGACACAGGAATAGTGGTTTTTTTACTTTTACATTATTTTATAAATGAAGGTTTTTACTTGTCTTTTGCTTATTGTTCTTTTCCTTTTGTAAAAACTCAGTATGTTCACTAGACTATCCCGAAATTAACTAACCTTCTTGACACTTATGTGGTTTCTCATTCTGTTTATCTTTTATTCCCCAATTTAACGTACGTGTGTGTGTGTGTGTGTGTATGTGTGTGTGTGTGTTTTAAGAAACTAGGTCTTGCTCTGTTGCCCAGGGTAATCTTGAACGACTTGAACCTGCAGACTCAAGTGATTCCTAGCCTCAGCCTCCTAAGTAGCTGAGATTGAAGGGACGCGGTGACAAAAACACTTGTGTTTTGTAATGTACACTTAAAAGTATATATAGGGGCCTACTTGAAATATTGGTTTTCTATGACTAAGAGAGTACTTGTATAATTTTTTTTTTTTTTTTTTTGAGACTAGTTCTCACTATTTTTGCCTGTGGAACTGCAGGCTCACATTGCCCTGGGGTACCACAGACTCAAGCAATCTCCAGCCTCTGCTTCCAAGGTAGTTTGGATTACAGGTGCACGCCTCCAGCCCAGCTATTTCTTTGGGACTAGGTCTCGATATGTTGTCCCTGGAGGTTCTCCAACCATGATCCACAGTCCCAGCCATGCTCCATAGGCTGTCGCTTCCAGGCACATGCCACCATGCCCAGCTACTTGTATAATTTCTTTCATAGTTTTTTTTTCTTTTTATTCTCAGAGCACCATGAAAATTCTGTGAAAATCCCTTAAAACTGAGTCATGATACTGTGTGGTTGTACTGAATTAAGAACATCTTTAAAAACATTCACAATTAAACAAGGATCACTTGAGAAGGAAAATCAGTCTCTCAGATTGCAGCCTGCACATATATGGGGAACAGAAGCCCTTCTGCCCTCTAGGCCATATTTTTGTTATGGTTGCTTGTCCTCTTTTCCCCTTACTAGATTTTATGGTTGTTGTGATGAGAATGTTCAACAAATATAGCCTGCATTTTGTAAAAGGGTCTTTACAGCCACTTTCATGAGATAATTTTTGTGAGTCACAGTAGTTTTTAAATGTTTGTTTTTTGCTTTTTGACTAGTAGATAACAAAATACTATTCTGATAGTGTAAATTCTTGCTTTGCTGCATTTGGGGAGATCATAGAAATAGAAAAATGTTCACATCTTATTCATGTTTTTCTTTGGGGGGGGGCTGTTTCCAAATATTTAATACTGGAAAATAGATGTTCTTGTAGAACCATGAATGGTTTATTAGATGCATACCCTGTCATTATGACCCACAAATGATTTTGTTAAAAAAGCAGTAATCCCAGAAGAATGTTGGGACAGTATCATCTGCCAGAGTAAAACCTTTCTGTGTAAAATGTGAAAAACAGCATTTAAAAAAATCATCGGAAAGAACTTCTTTGTTAAACTTTGACCTTAATGAGATCTGGAAAAGTTTTTGAGAATTAAGGTGCATTTAGTTTGACCTCTGAATATAAAACTGTCAAGAGTAACTAATAATAGATATTAACAACTGTCACTGAGTGCTCTTTTATAGTTGAAAGGATAAATGTTAGAAAATAAAATCAGGGTACAGAATTTGTTGGGATACATTACAACAACCTGAGGTGGGGGAGAGGACACTTTTAACATCTGGGATTAATATTACCCTTTGGTGTTTAATTTGATATATATTTAAATACTTTTCCACCTTCAAATTCCCCAATAAGCCTATTTATAGGAGAGAAACGGTACACATGCTTTTTACTCTTCCTGAGGGCACAGAAACTGCTGATCTAGTTCATACCTCTCAATTTGCATGACCATGAGGAAACTGAAACCTGGGGAGAGGTTAAATGACTTGTCTGCGACAGCCTGCTGGCCAGTTCCTGCTTGAACTGGGAGATTGACTGTTGTTATCTTTCATGCCTTGTTTTCTGTTGCTGGTTTGATATACAGTCCTCTCCTGGTAAGTCCTAGCAGCAAATATTTGTCCACGCTACACCCCTTGATCTCAGGTAATTTCCATCTCTGTGTCTCTCCCCCCCTTCCCATGGGGTCATGGTGTGAAGTGAATGATGGCAGAAACTCATCAGGTGAAAAAAATCCTGAGGGAGTAGTGGTACTCAATTCACCAGGGAAAAAGCAAGCATAAGGAAGATGTCTTGCAAGGAGGAAAGCACTGTATGTAAACATCACTGTATACAAAGTTCCTGATGTTTGGAAGGGTATTGTTATTGTGAGACTGGAAGAAATGTCTTTAGAAAAAAGTCAATACAAGGGCAATTTTTCTAATAGGTCATCAGTTTTGAAAAAGCATACCTTTTTTTGCTGAACCCTTAGATAGACATTTAATTTATGAATTACATTTCATATAAAAAAAATTGAATTTTTCCTTCCCAGACTCTGAAGGATGGAGGATTGTTTCTAGAGCAACAAAAAAAAGGGGCGGGGGGGGGGGGGGCTTATCAAACTTAGGAAACGCTTGCTTTAAAAGTATATGATCTATGCCTATTATAGAGTACCTCTTCAATTTAGAGATGAAATATGACTAATAATTCTAGTTAGTGTAACTAATCAGACCAATCTTTTAAAGGTTATAATTCTGAAACTTAAAATACCTAATAGGTTACCTAAGAACCTGTGTTAAGAATTCTTAAAAGGACTGAATTATTTGAAGAAGCTATTTTTTTATCACATAAACAGAAGCCCTATTTACAGTCTTTAATTATGTTTTCATAAAAGTTTAACCCTTACATCTTGAATGTTTGCCTTGTTAACACAGCACTTAGACTATTTGATACTGTCTTCCCTGCTTTTCTTTCCCCTTGGCTTATGAGTGTTCTTAACCCAGAAGATTACCTATTGTTACACTGAATGTGCTCTCCAGGGTGTACAGGCAACTGCCCAATGGGGTTATAATTCTTGTTTGCCCCTGGGCGCTTGCCAGCAGGGAGTAAGGCATTGTGGGAAGCAGTTTCTTTACCTTGCACAACAGGTGTCTTTGTCAGTGCACCTTATTCAGATAACAGTGTGGAAGCACTGAGTCACTGTAGCAAAGAAAAATATGAAAGCAAGAGAAATTGCTTTCACATCTAGAAAATGGTGTTGCAAGTTAAATCTGAAACCTTCTGGAGCTAGCGAATGCATGAAGAGGTTCACCATATCTTTTAAAGTACAGCTGAAAAGATAAAAAGGAATTTGAAAGGTATGAACTGCCTGACTGCCTTATAATATCTTGTCTTCTGATTATCATTTAATTTTTGCCTGGTTAGTCAGCATTAAGACAAATATGCTGGAAATTTTTTTTAAGCAAAAATAATGATTTTAATACAAAGCTGCGTTGTAGGAAAAATGCTTTACCGGCTCCAACCAGGATCAAACACAGCTTGAAGCTGTTTTAGTCTTGAGTAAGATATTTTTAAAATATTGCATTTTCTGTTTAAACCCATTAGGCTGTTTTCTGTTTCCTAGCAATAAGGTGTCCTCTTCCGTGTGTGTGTGTGTGAGAGAGAGAGCAGAGAGAGAGAGAGAGAGAGAGAGAGAGAGAGAGAGAGCATGAGAGAGAGCTAGAATGCTGTAGCAGTTGTAAAACTCTCCTAATCACCCTTAAATAGAACAAGGTACCATTTAAATAACCATGTTAATCTAGGTGAAAATAATGTAGACTGACAAGGGGGGAATAGATACTGTTGATCTCTAAGTTTTGGGTTTTTTCTTTCCTGAAAAGCAAAAAGTTAAACAATATAATACTGCTATTGGTAACTAGGACTAAAAAAATGTAACCATTGTCTTTGTGTATAGATAATAGCAAAGAGTAGCTTAATAAAGAATATTGAAAAACAACTTTTGGAGGAGCTTAATCTGTACTCTCTCCCTTTTTTTTTTGCTTAATACTTTCCCTCCTTGAAATTAACATACATTATATATCCTATTTTAAGCCACCCTGTGAAGATAATAGGCAGCTTTCAGATTTTTCATCTGGTCATGTTCAGGGTCTTTTATCTGGCCGCTAAAGCACCAACAGTACCTGGCTGCTGTTTTGTGTAATTAAAAGAAAACGATTTTAAAAGTAGATTATGAAACAGACTTTTATCTGTTGGAGAAAGACAGACAATTTAGAAATGAACTCCTTGTGTTACTTTCTGAATAATAATAGAAAACTAAGGTCTCATAATTAAGAATTGTTTAAAACATTTGTTTTTTCAGTGGGAGAAGGGGAAATGATTATTGATATTGTTTTCCCTGTTTAATTTTTTTTATATTGTGGTCTTTTTTTTTAACAGAAATACTCTGAGGGGAAAAGACTTTTTTTCATCCTTCAGGAGATAATTTTTAACTACACCAAGAATTCTATAAATGACGAAAACTAAAAATTGCCATCTGTTTATTTTCTATGTTAATGTGAAAAAAAAAAGCAGTAAGAAAACTCCTGTTCCAAGAAGAACACTCCTGATATAAATAATACTGAAGAAAAACTTTAAAAAAAAAAAAAAAGCTAATTGTAAGAACATAATATAATCTATTGTTTTTGTTTTGTTTGTTTTGGTGTAAGATATTTCCAGTTAGGAAACGTTTTAAAATTTCTTTTTTGAACTCTAAAGAAGATTTTCAAAACAAATTCCAGCTGCTGTTAAGAATGCAGAGGTGTTTATAAAGTATACTTCCTCCACAGATAAGAGACCTCCCTTAGTCTTCTATTGGGGGTGAGCTGCTAGACAAGCCTGTGGTAGCTGCCTTCTTACTACTTTTTTTTTCCCTTCTGGATTTTTGATACTCCACCCCCTTACATTCAGGTGGGTGTGTGCATTGGCTCTGAGCTGCAGTAGGATTTTTCCTTGGATAGTCTGGTCTGGAGCTAGGGCAGCAGCTGCTGCTGTGGAAAGACCAGCTGGCAAGATGATGGAAGAAATCTCCATTATGGTAGCCTATGACGCCCATGTTTTCAGCCAGCTGCATGATGAAGACTTCCTTACTAGTCTGGTGGCCATCAGCAAGCCCAGGTCTATGGTAGGTGATGCCTTGCACACTACTCTGGGGTGTTTTTCTTTTCTGATATGATAGTTATATCCCTGAGGCAGTGGAAGCATTGCTTCCTGAAAAATAAGTTAGAAGTATTGCTATTGGCTTTGTGGCATATGTTACAAAAAATCTACAGGTGTTCAGTGATTTGTTTACATAACTAAACATTATTGTGTATTAGAAATTTAAAGGGTTTTAAACACATTAGGATATTGCTTTAATGTGTAGTAAGGTTGAGAGGAGTTTTATGGTGCCAGGTTATCATTTTATCTCATGTGTTCTCCTTGTATGTATGTACTTAATCATGATTAGATGAGGATGACCTACGTTTACATACCCGTAATTCAACCTTTTAAGAATGGGGCATTGTTACCAGTAGGCCTTAACATCAATATTACCTATCTGAAAATTAAATGCCTTTAAGAGTCTATACTGTTACTAAGCATAACTTTTAAAAATAATAGAGCAATTTTAGTTTGCATTTAAGATATAGACTTATTAACTTTTAAGGGCTAATGTAAATATAATAAAAGGAAAGTAATGTTCTTGCAAGTGTTTTTTCTTCTCCTTAATTATCATCCTGACAATGGCTATTACATTTTATATATCAGTGAGCCATACCTTTTAAAACAAACTTTCCTAACTATTGCTGGAGTAACCACTTATTCATAATGTTTCTTAGTTCTAGTCACAAACAAGAGGAAAAGAGTTATCTTAGTATTTTGAAACCCTACCTCTCTATCTTAAGGCATAGGAACCTTTAATACAAAGTGGTGATTTCTTTAAACAATAAATTGAAATGAGAAAATAAAGGGAGAACTCATATATTGATTTAAAAAGACTTAAAGGTCATGGTGACCAGATACAGTACTGACATTGCTCAGAAACGCAGTTGAACAAATTATATTTAAAAAAAAAATCTTCAAGATAAACAGGGGAAATATGATCACTAAATATGTACTTAAAGATATTAAGAGTTACTCAATTTTTATATGCAATAATGACAAGATTCTTGACATGAATCTTAAAATGATTCGAAATACATTTTGATATAGTTATAGATGATATATCTGTAGTTTCAGAGTTATCTAGAAGGTATTGGTAATGCGGATGAAACTAGATGCATATATGTTGATGTTTATAAAACTAGTTGATGAATACATAGAATTCATTATATTCTCTGCATATTTGTAGCTACGTTATAGATGCAGTTTAAAAGGCTCAGTGGTACCCTCCCCCAAAATAGCAAAAATAAAACAAATAGAAATTCATAATATGCTTCCTTCAGGTATTTTTAAAATGCAGAAACCATCTAGTCTATTGGAGTCTTTTCCTACTTAATATACATTATTTCTACAACTGCATACTGCATTATATGGGGTTCTTTGTCAACCCTTAACCACTATATATACACATTACATACATACACATACCAACTCAGGATAGAGGATAGTCCATGGTTGTGGATAACTTTAAACTTCATTTTAACAACTAATTTCTCTGTATTCCATCATGAAAAGTTATGCAAAGAATTCAGAATTCTGTTTCATATCTTATTAATGGTCCTGTCATAATCCTCTTAACTGGTATGCTGAATCTTCACAAACTTGTAGGTATTTTCTAGACCACAGGGGAGAAAAAACAAAATAGAGAGATAGAAAATGACATAATCATACAAGGCTGAACAGATGGGCAATGTCCGAGTCATGGGTAGCATCTTGTGCTCATTAAGTTTAGAATGTTGTGTGGTACACTTCCATGTGCACATGGGTAAGGGACAGAGTGAGGAATGGATAGGTGAATATTAAGGAACATTCTTATACTTGTAGGTTACATAAATATAAAATACATTGATTATCATTAGCTTTAGATGTGGCCTCAGCATCCCCCAAAGAGGACTCTTAATCCTAACCGTGGAGTTTATGTGAAGTTTAATTACTTATATGGAAAACCTCAGAGGTGTAACAAGGACAAAAAAAATTGCTCTGTATACCAAATTTAAACAATGTGGATACTTGGGTATTGAATTCAGTTACACAACTTTCTAAAGATACTTAGTTTTCTTTATAAGATTTAAAATTTTGACTAGCACAGTCTTTTTAAAGTGATATTTTTGTTATCACGAAAGGTTACACTAAAATTGTTCTACGGTAAAATTGTTGCTTCCTTTTGATTCCATGTTATTTTGCTTTGTCTGGGATAAGATACTAAAATGTTATATAATATAAAATAATTGCTTCTCAATCTGATTCATTATTATAAAGCAAAAGCAAGTTTGTTTTTTTTTTTTTCAAATTACATTCTTGTTAACAAAATCATCTTTGGGTTCAGCTTGACTATTACAAGGTTTATTTAGAAACTTTCTTAGTATAGTATTGATTAAATGTTTTTTAACTGAATAGTTTCATAATGAATGGTATCTTGATTCTTTTAGTAGTCAAAATCACATGAAGGACAATAGTTTTATTATGGCTTCTAAAACTATTCCTGTTCTAACTTGTACTGTGTCTCTGATATTTTTGATGTACACATCGTAAACATATGTACACAAGACACAATTTGACTAAATATTTATGATTGCTACATGTGATGCACTTACCTTTGTGTTCTTGAAACAGTTCAAATTGTTTAAAGGCTAGTTATGAGAGTCACTAAATTGATTTTGCAAATATCATGATTTAAATTTTGAAAAATGTGCCTAGATCAATGTTGATTCCTTTAAATGAATGATAAGGCTTGGAAATTGTAGACCTCTGTACAGATTACTTTAGACAAATCAGGTAAGAAAAAAGAATAAAGAAGCAAAGCATAGCTTCTCTTGCTTCTAAGCTATCTACTTGCATGCACTAAATAACCAATTTCATATTTACTAAACTAAACAAAAGCCAGGTCATCACTAGCAGAATTTTATAATGAATAAATATGTGTACGTTGCATTGGACACAGTATTCCTGTCTCCTCTGAAGCCAAAAAGATTACTTTTTCTTTGATTATTTACTACCTTATATATAGAGGCAAAATTGAACTTACCCTGTCTCCCCAGTGTACAAATGCGTCACCCTGAGGTGCTTAACACTGGAATAAGGGTTGGAGTCTAAAGTGCCCCTGCATCAGGTCTCTCTGAGTGGCCAGCTTCTCTCTACTGCCTCTGCCATTTCCAGTTATTTTTATACTGGCCTAGAATAAATAATGGGGGGGAAATCACACCTGTTAACATTTATTATGCATTCCCAAGGGAGAGTTGAATCTGTATTTAAATTCAAGATATGTATTTTAAAGTTCAGACGGGGAATAAACCTAATAACCAATGCATACTCTGGCAAGCTTAAAAGTTCTAGGTTAAATATTAATTGATTTTTCTGTTGAATTATTTTTTCTTTCAATCTATAAAGTGGTTATAAAAGAAACACTGCTTTTCAGTGTGTGTGAGTAGAGGCCAGTATGTAATAATGCGGACATGTTAGGCTTACTGGTGTATAATCTCCAAAGACCTCATAGTCAATGAGAGATGCAAAATAAGTATTTATGCGATTGATATATGCTCTCATAGGATGGTGTTTAATTATCATTGACTGAACAGTATAGAAGAAGCTTTGAGGGAGGCAGAAGTATTTCAGTTTAGTTTTGAATGCTGACCAGGTGCTTTTCATACCAGTAGAACCTGGGAGAACAACTTGTGCAAAGGCTGAGAGCTTGACTGTTCAGCACCTTTAAAGCTACACAGTCCTTTAAGTTTTACATGTGTACTTGCTGGTAAATTAATTTCTCTCAGCTTCTGGTTCCTCATCTGAAAGTGAGGAAGAAAATAAAAGTACCTCATTAGGTGACTGTAAGGATTATATTTGGGCACTTATAAAGTATTTAGCACAGTGAAAGGCCTTACTAATTGTCCCCTTGGAACAAGAAAAGGGCTATTCAAACCGAAGAAGAAAGCCTAAAGGAAGGAGTGGGGTAAGTAGATAAGTGATAGGGATGTAGAAGAAGAAGGGGGGTAGGCAGAAAGAGAAAATGGACTAGTTGAGTTACCCTGATGAATCACTCTGTCTGGCAAGGATATCACTCCAACAGGAAACTTAAAACCTTCTGCCCTGGAGAGAAACAGAGGACATCACATTTGGGCTCAGGACAGGAAGAAGGCAATGTAGAATCAATAGGATGAATTTATAAGGGCCAAATCATCTGCTCAGTAAATGTATGAGTTTTTACAGCAATAATCTTGACAGTAATGGGCTGACAGGAGTCATATGGCCCATGGAGACAAAAATGTAAAGGGCTCTACAGCAATACGGGTAAAAAGGAGTTGATATCTGACAATGGCAGTAAACAGATTAATTACATGTGGTTAGTTTTTGCACCAGGCTAGATACTCTACTTGTAGATTCTTGGAAGCAACAACTGAATTATACAAAAGAAGCAAAAGATTAGATTAGTTTAAAGTTATTATAAACTTCCTAACTTACAAAATCAGAAAGATTATTCTGGTATCAACTTGAGCAGAAAAGATGGTTCATTCTGGCTTTCCAATATTCCACATCTAGAAATTCTACGTCACCACCTCATCCTAAGATGAGGTTGTTCCGTGATTAGAACACTATCCATGAATGAAGACCCTGTCTATACCCATTCTCCATGTGTCTGCACCGTACTAATACTGGATGTATGTGTTTAATTGGCAGATACCAAAATAACAACTCTGTGCCATCAGAGGAAGGGAGCTCTTTTCGGGAGCTACAGTTTTTCTGTTCTATAAATGGGAGATAAGGACAAGCATTCTGAAATTACTTCCTTCTTATTGACTTCGCACATAATTTCATATGGTATGCCAAATTAAAAAAAAAAAAAAAACAAGCAGCTATCCCATGTGCTAGAGACTGGGAAAACAATGAAATTAATGCAGTTTTTCCCTGGATCTTCACTGGATAAACATTTCAAATATTGATGAGACTAAAACATTATATAAAACCAATTAAGATTCATCCATATGTTTAAAAAAATGTTCCATCTGAACTTTTAAAATCTCATTGTTATTTAACATATGTGTATTTTGGCATTAATTCATCAATTTTAATTTAGTACAGGGAGCCAAATCTCTCACTTGGTTTATCAGTTCTAATATGAGTTTAAGGTTCTTATAATTGCAAGTAATAATCTTTTGAGCTATCCTAAACAAGAAAAGGAATGTATTATATAGATGCCAGGGTGTGTTCTTTCAACTCCAGGGCATCAGGTCAACTCAGCAGCATAGCTGTTACTGGACTCAGGCTGGCAAATGATCTCCCTTGTCTCTTGACATCAAATTAGCTTCACGCTCTGAATCTTTTATTTCCCTTTATCATATTTCTATGCTGTAGCATTCCCATAGAAGAATATGGCTGCCATAAAGCATCTGGGTTTACAGTTCTGCAGGAGTGAAGTTGGTACCCACATTCCTTGGAGTTGTGCAGAGGTTTATTTTCCTTTAAGATTATTTTTATTTCTCCACTTTACCTACCACAGCACCTGTCACATAATGTCTACGTAGGTAAAAGTTCTCATGAAGGATGGAAGAGAAGGATGGGAAATAAGGATACTTTTATAAAGACCTGAGCAGTTTTTTAACACCTTGATTTTTAAACTTTTGCAGTGTTATATTTTAAACAAGTAGTATACCCGCATGGTTTCAAATTTTCAGCAAATATAAATATAAAATGGTATTCAGTAAAGTTTTTCACCTATTTCTGTTATCCCAATGATGTTATTAGTTTCTCAGCGTTATCCTCCCAGAACTATTTTATGTAAATAGCAGCAAATTTGTATGCAGTTCTTTTCTTATAGATCCCCTTTTGTTCTGTGCTTTGTTTTTCTCATTACTGTGTATTAGAAATCCCCAGCCTCAGCTTCCCAGGTAGCTGGGCTTACAGGCTCGCGCCACCATGCCCAGTTATTTTTTGGGACTAGGTCTCGCTATGTGACCCTTGTGGGACTCGAACCGCGATCCCTGGTGCCAGTGGCTTCCTAGGCTGACACCTACAAGCATGGGGCACCATACCCGGCCTGCTTCTCCTTTTTGAGACATTTCGCTGGCAGGTACTTCTCCAATCAGCATCTCAGCAAGTAACAATCATCCAAAATGTTTTGAAGGATGGTAAGTTTTAGAACCTGGACTCCATGTTCATGCTCAAAAGTCTTCTTGTGAAATATTCCTGATATTATTAATAGCCAAGTATTTTTCTAGTAGGGGCCCATTAGATAGTTTGTGGCAGATCTTCTCTAGGTTTTGGGTATAGGATTTGAAAAATACCATCTACTAAGTCACTAATGCTGTTTAAAAACCTGTCATACTAATTCATGTGCATTGTGGTATCTTCAAATAATTTTCCCTCATTAATTACATTTCATTAATTGTAATGGAGAAGGGAGAAAGAGCCCAGGTGCAGTCACTGAGTTATCAAAGTAACAGACTAATCTGATAGACAATAATTTAATGGTTTGGGATTAAGTATCCATAGAATACATAATATGTCCTGGAGTCAGCACACTTCCTCTTTCTTAATAAATAAAATATGACTTATAGTTAGAATTCCCAAAGCTTCTCAATGCCCTCTAATCACTGTGTTTAATTCATTCTCATACACAAAATAATCATTTTTAGTGTTCCTACTTGCAAGTTGAAAATTACTTTCACTCTTGTATGTAAACTGCTCAGCTACCTTCTAATTAAAGAGAAGGAAATACATCTTTTTAGAATATTAGTGTCATCTGTAGATATATAATCTAATTTGTCATTAACTTGAATTCTTCAAATTTCAAAAAACTATGTGTAACTTAGCATTCATGATTGTTAAACAAAAATTGTTTTCAATAACCAGACTTCCCAATGAACAAAGGGTGAAGAGAGGAGACTAAAATAGATCTCGGGAGATTCAACTGACTAAAAGGAACATCATGACCAAATTGGCTAGACTCAGAAGTTTGTTTTTCTCCTAGGAAGGCTTGTCAGGAAGGGGTACTGCTGCTGAGTAGTGATGGAACCCAGGCTCTGTGCTGCATTCAGCACAAGAGGGTTATGAGACTGGATCCAGGGAAGAAAAAAGGTCGCTTATTAACAGGCACTTGACAAAAGATACGGGCTTTTCCCCAACCCTTATCAGGACAGATATTTTACAGAATAAGTAAAAGGATTAGTTGAATGGAAATTATTGGGGAATTGGGGTAAAAGAGAAATTGGGATAATTGGAGGAAAAAGAGAAATTGTTCCATAGTCTCAACAGAGAACATAGTATTGAAGATGATTAAAGCCTATTTAAGTGTTTATTCTATGTAGTAGTATTTTTGTTTTTTTGGGTTTTTTTTGGGGGGGTATACTGAACATAGATGAACACTCTATAAATTATTTTGATTTTACACTGAAAAATTTCAGCCACCTGTGACCTATTTAGACCAAATGCATAGGATCCAATGTGCTTCTGGCCGCAGGAGCCTGGGTTCAGCAGTGCCAGGACATATGTCTTGATGAGTGTGATGGCAGTTTTGTTGTCCTTGTACTCTCCGGTCCTGCTCTAAAGAGCTTCTGAGACCTTTTGCTTGTAGAGACATTGGTTTCTTAGAGAATTTCAGACATAATTCTGAAATGCAATTGCCTTTGGTGTGTTTGGATAAGTTGAAGTAAAAGTAAAGCTAATTTACTTTCTTGATTTTGCACTCATGTCATATTGAAAGCTTTCGAGTTGGACTAGGAAATTAATATATTCACTAATTGAGATGAAAGAGAATGTACATAATATGGAACATAGAGGGTACAGCCCTACAGTGTTAGACCTTCGGTTTCATTTCAGTAACAGTAACAAAAGAACAATAAATAAGTACTGTTACTTTTTAAATTTAACTCATTTAATGTTTTTTAAATTCACTTAATTGTCATAGCACCATTGAAAATAAGAGCTAGGTAGAGATTTTTAGCCTTGTATGGATCAAATTGCTGAAACACAGATTTGTTGAAGGTCACATTGCTGGAAAGAAATTAAGTCAGAATTTGACATCTTGTAAGTTGAGATACAGTTGAAGTAACATTGTATTACTTAAAGTGTACAACTTATGATTTAGTATTTGTATATATTACAAAATGACCACCAGGATAAGTCTAGTTAACATCTGTGACCTTAATATAGTTTTTTTCTTGTGATAAAAGGTTTCAAATATTTATCATTAGCAATTACTAGGTAGACAATATAGTATTACCTATAATCAATTTATTGTTAATTATATTCCATGGCAAATTTATTTTATAGTGTCTTGATTCTTTCACCCATTTTAACCACTCTACCAATCATTACTGGAAATAACCAGTTTGCGTCTCTGAGTTTTTTCTAAACGTGCTTTTTTTTTTTTTTTAATATTTCACATATAGGTGAGATCACACTGTAGTTCTCTTCATCTTCCCTCAACATAATGCCCTCAAGATCTATCCATGTTGCCTCAAATAGCAGTTTGTTTTAATGACTGAGGAGTGTGTGTGCACGCACACGCAACATCTTATTTATCCATTCATTCATTGAGGGGCACTTGGTTGTTTCCATATCTCCGTTGTTATAAATAATGCTGTTATAAATAATGAACATGGGGGTGCAGAACTCTTTTTGAGTTGTGTTTTCATTTTCTTTGGATAAGTGCCCAGAAGTGAAATTGCTGCATCATATGGTAGTTCTATTTTTAATTTTTAGTTTTGAGAAATCTCCACACTGTTTTCCATAGTTACTATACCAGTTTACAGTCCTACCAGCAGTGCATGAGGTTTCCTTTTTGCTATATCCTGGCTAACAATTGCTATTTCTTGTCTATTTAAGAATCGTTTATGTCTACAGGTAAAGGGTGACACCTCATTATGGTTCTTATTTGCATTCTCCTGATGATTAGCAATACAGGGCATTTTTTCATATGCCAAGCCACCTGTTTATCTTCTTTAGAGAAATGCCTTTTCCAATCTATTGCCTATTTTTTAGTAGTTAATTTTATATATTTGTCACATTTGTGCATTAATTGATCCCCTGATATATGGCCCTCCCTCCTCTCCCCCTCCATGTCTCCCCTTCAGTCACTCCAGCTCTCCTCTCTCTGTGATTTGTTAGTTGGTGAAGTTGATGTTCAGTTGTCTGTTGTTTGACCCATTGGTCTCTTTTGATGTCTGGTAAATGTTTTTTTCCTGGGTGAGAACCTGAGCTCCTGTGACTTGTTGGTCCATGCTGCTTAATTTCTAAGAATAACTTTGAGGCAGTTAGCCACTCCAGCTCATTTGGGACCTCTTGTAGGACAGGTGTGTAGCATTGCTCTCCAGGTTCCTTTTCTGTGGCATTTTCTGCTGTGAAGTTGACAGTCTCCTTTTCTCCAGACCCGTGTGGTTGCTGGGATTTATGCCTCCTCATTCATGCTTACTGCCTCCTCCGTTCTGGTGTCTGTCCTGTGGTGCTGCTTTTAATTAAGCCTTATAGCTCTGGCTTCTGGTATTGGGATCCCACCTCTTGGCCATTGATGTTAGAGGGGTTCCACGGTGTGAAAGACTCTAGCAGGAGGTTTGTCCATCCCCTCTCCACTCTTGTGGTTTAGTTTTGTTGCAGGGCTGCAGCATATTCTCTGTGACTTTCTTTCCCAAACAGGAGAGTGCTTTGCTCACCTTGGTGTGATCTCTGGAACAGGGGCTTGTTTCCTTAACCCCTAGAACACTGTAGGCAAAGCTCTTTGCTAGGTCACTTATGTGACTGATCTCATGGTCATGTCTTATGGGTCTGATCTTGCTTAGTTTGGGTCTCACCAGGTGACAATCATGCCAAGGGCCTTTGTTCTTCTTTTCTCCAGGGTGTCAGTCAGTAGATTGTTGGTTTTCTCCTTTCCAGTGAGATCTGTTAGAAGTGGGAGTGACAAAAGGGGACTCCCCCCCTCCCCAGGCCCCTGCCCGGAGTCCTCACCCCTGCAGAGGTGCTATCCATCCCCCGGACATGAAGGCACTAAGGGCCTTCCTCCTTCATCCAGGTCCCCCATGAGTTGCCTATCCTGGGCCCCTGCCAGCAGCCATGGCTGCTGACAGAGGCATTGATGGGAACCTCTTCTGGGTGTGGGCCTTTAACCAGGTGGCCCTGCCTATTTTAAAATGAGACTTTATTTTTACTACTGAGTTGTCTGAGTTCTTTAATACTTTAAGTATTAAACCCTTAGCAGATGTATGATGTGCATATATTTTCTCCTGTTCAGTGAGTTGCTTTTTCATTTCATTAACGATTCCTTTGCTATATAGAATGTTTTTTTTTCCTATTTATCTTGTTTTTGCTTTTTGCTTTTGTTGCTTTTTGCTTTTGCTGTCATGTGGGACAATCTTTGTTATTCAAATACATGACATTGTGCTTTGTACTCATCTTATTAGTTACTAGACCCAATATTCCTTTTATTGCATAATCATCTGATTGTCAGACTCTAAACTGTATATTTCATCAGTTTCTGAGGAATATGATAAATTAGATACTAAATCTGTAGATAGAGTTTCCTTAATTTTTGAAGAGTGGACCTTGAAGGTGAATGATTGTTGTACTTCTGATTGCCACTTTTATTAACTCATTCAGGTTCTTGATATTAAGGTGAGCACGCTTATCTAAATCTCAAGTTACATGTTTACCTTTGTGCCCTGTACATGAAAAGGGAACCTTGTTCTATTTCAAGCGTACTTCTAGTGACTAAGTATACCACCTAACAGTTCTGCCTACTTTGAATTTCACTGGTTGTGAGGTAGCTATATGTTAATAAGAGTTTTATTATATAAATACAGAACTTCTACCATCTGACTGGCGTTTCATTTTTCAGCCTATTCATTGGAATATATCTGTGAGTCTACAGCCATACCAGTCTGAACACACCCAATTTCATCAGATATATCTGTGAAAAAAGCTGAGTGCTTATTGATGTAATGAGGGAAAACTTAATGGCCAAAAAAGTGGTGGTTTAGAAAATCAACTACAGATACAAATGTACTTAATATTAAAAATTATCTTTGGAAATTTTATAAAGGAAGGAAAAGCAATTATATGAAAGCAATGTCTTTTGTAGCATACTTTTCAGATTTATAAACCTTCAGTTGGTAAGGTATTGTTTTACAGCATGGATCCATAAGATCTGACTGGAATGGTGTCTGTAGGGCTAAAAGTAACATGGCATTCAGATGCTTAAGAATGCCATGAAGTAGCGGGGCGTGGTGGCACGTGCCTGTAATCTAAGTGCTGGGAGGCAAGAGACCAGAGATTGCTTGAGTTCCCGGGTTCAAGACTATCCCGGGCATCATAGCAAGACCTGGTCTCGAAAAAGCAGCCAGGCAAGGTGGCGGGTGCTTGTAATCCCAGCCACCTGGGAGGCTGAGGCTGGGAATCATTTGAGTCCATGGAATGGAACTACCTTGGGTAACTTAGCCAGACCTAGTCTCCAAAAATAAACAAACAAACAAACAAACAAATAAATAAAAGGGATTTCATAGTGTCATATGTTAACAGAATTTTAATTTTTTTAGCAATTATAAGCTAATTTAAGTCTTTGTAGAATTGAATATAAAATATTAAGTATGTGGTATGTACTCAGTAATATAGAAGAGAGCAAACAAATGTTTCTGCCTGCATAGGATTTATAGTCTGTTAGGCAAACTAGATATAAAATTTATGAATTTTGTGAAGAGATGGGATTCTGAACCTGATGGGGAGATATAGAGAACCTAATCTAAATTAGGAATTCTAGGCTCTATGGCAACATGTAAGGAGAATTAATCCAAGTTGAGGATCAGGAAAAACCTGAGATGAGTAAGATTTAGCAAACTGAGAGAATGAGAGGAAGAGGAGAAAAAGAATCCAAGTTTTAGAGGTAAACAAAGGAAAAACTTAAATAAATGGAACATAGATGTTGAGTGAGTGAACAAGGAAGGGCTTGAAATTATGCTAGAGAAAATAATAGCCCCAGATCATGAAGAATGTTAATAACTATGTTAGGGAAATTGAACTTTATGCAAAGGGTAAGTTAAAACTGAAAGTTTAAAACAGGGAAGACATTATTTGTAGGACAATGTCAAAATCACTAGGCTAATGATTTAAATTTGGCAATTCAGTTGAACTTTCTAGTTCTAAATTTTCTCATTTTGTGATGAAAGAATTCGATTAGTCCTTGCAAATCGAAGATCTCTAATGGAAATGACATAATGCTCATCTTCTCTGTTCTGTTATTTTTCCTTTCAAATTGGAATGTAAATTTTGTCATGAAGCAGTTTAGTCAGTATATTGGTCCTGCTATGTTCCCAGGGATTGTCTTGAACCTGTGGACTCAAGTGATCTCCAGCCTCAGCCTCCCAGGTAACTGGGAATACAGGCGCATGCCACCATGCCCAACTGGTTTTTTTATAATCCTCATTTTGTCATCATATAGTTAGCATGAATGTATCACAGAAATTTTTTAAATATAGAAAATGAACAAGAAAGAAATCATAACTGGGGGTTCTAGGATACTGAAACAATTGAAATATAGTAAAAGTGGAGGGTTCAGTCTGGTAAAACTGACAAGGAATCCAATCATAAGGGAAATGATGCTTCTGGGAAAGGGGAGTATTGCCAGTACTATAACTATAACCAGTGTCTTCAGGTTGCTGAGGATTCTTCCATGGAAATTGGAAGAGAATGCAGCATTATGGTTAACAAATAGATGCTGTTGGAGATTTCAGTTCAATGTTGAGAAAACAAATCTAACAGGTAAAACATTTTACTAGAAGGTTAGTGAAGTCCTCTGAATGCCTGATATTTAACTAAGTTATTAATATGTTTAAGATGTGTGTAGACAGGGATATTAATGAGGAAATTAAAGTATACCATAGGAAGTTAAAATAGATGATTTTTTTTTTTTTTTTTTTTTTTTTGAGACTAGGTCTTGCTATTTTTTTTGCCTGTGGAACCGCAGGCTCTCGTTGCCCGGGGTACCACAGACTCAGGCAATCCCCAGCCTCAGCTTCCCAGGTAGCTGGGATTACAGGCGCGCGCCACCACGCCCAGCTATTCTTTTGGAACTAGGTCTTGCTACGGGCCCTAGGCGGGACTTGAACTGCAATCCCTAGCCCCTGCCGCTTCATAGGCTGAAGCTTACAAGCACGAGCCACCGTGCCCGGCCTAAAATAGATGATTTTTGACTCCATAAATCAGTTTTCTTCTTTAATCTTGATTCATTGCCATGTTTTAATGCTCAAAACAATTGTTTTGGAGAGCAGCAATTGCTTGAAAAAGAAAAGCAACCCCAGCATGTGTCTAGACTTTGCAGAGATGCTTGAAGTATTCAACTATTTGCTCAGTAGGTAAGAGAGTAACAACAGCATGACTTAAATTTAGACTGCCTATGTCTACTTCTATTATTTGGGCTACTTTAGTGTACTGGATCACTAACTTTCAAAAGAGCATTCCTCTATATAAAGACTAAGTAATAATAGTGAACTAGTCAGAATTTTTTTGTTTTAGACAATAGATAGCAATGGTGGCAATTTGATAGAAAAGAGAAAAGTAGTAGCGACTGAAAAGCTGTTTGAAGTTCACAGACTCCGTGAGAAGTGTGTGGAGTAGGCTTGACTGTCAGGCACATTCTGGGGGTGTTAGGCATCAGGGAATTTTATCTGAGCCCTGCTGTTGTAGCATCAATGAACCTCCAAACATTCTGTATCCTGTGCTTAACATTCAAAGTTCAGAAAGGAAGCATCTGCTTGGTAATGAGGCCACATACTGATCCTACCTATGCAAACCCTTCAGCTTCTCTAATGGAAATAGCAGTGGAAGGTTGGAGTCAGGCTTGCTAAAAACCAATTCAAAAAGCAACTTGATGGAAAATGGAAGTGTTCTATGCCTTGTTAAGACTCAGGTTACATAGGTATAATACTTATCTAAAGTGATTGAGTGGGACCCTTAAGATTATATGTATAAGTCTTACCCAAAAGAATGAAAAAAGAATAGGAAAAAGTCTAATGATTGATGTGCATGTTGGAACTTTCTCATATCTGCTAAGTGCTTCATCAAATAAGATGAATAATGGACAGATATGTGATGTAGCCAATACAGTAAAATATTAAAGATAAAACTAGATGAGAGGTTAAGTAAAGTTCTAAATTTTTTTCTGTTTGAAAATTTTCTAATGAAATGTTGGATGAAATGGGAGAAAAGGAACAGTTTGTTTCTGGTGAGTTTGATCTCTCACCAAAATAATCCATTGATTAAATAGTGTACTAATAGAACTGACCAAAAAGGCTGGAAAAGATTCTGGATAAATGAACAGAAAGGAAGAATAACTGGAACTTGAGAAAATATCTGCCTCACCAAGCAAAAGTATCCAACACTGAAGATGACATTAAAATATATACAATATATGCTATATAATATATTCCAAACATTTCCACCATGTTAAACAGTTAAGCAGTTTTCCCCCAATCTATCTTTCTAATCCCAGTTCTCACTAAATCTGCATTGTATTAATGGATTTATCTTTTCTATTCTGGATATTTTATATAAATGGAATCATGCAGTAAGTGATCTTTTATGTTTTGTTTTGTTTTTTCATTCAGCAGGATAGTTAGTAGTGCCTACCACTTAATCCCTTTGTATTGCTGAATAATACCCCATTGTATGTACCACAGTTTGTCTGTCTATAATGAATAGTCCTGCAGTGCACATGAGTGTTCAGGTATATATTTGAGTTTTTGTTCTCAATCCTTTTGTGTACATAGCACGGAATGGAATTGTGTCCTTATATGATAGTGAGTTTTAAAAATCAAGGAACTATCATACTATTCTCCACAATGACTGAACCATTTATAGTCCCACCAGCAATATATAAGAAATCTTATTTTTCTATGAAGTCACTAACATTTTGTGTTTTCATTCTAGCTATCCTGGAATGGACTGACTAATGATATTAGATATTAATCATTTCTTAGTGATGAATGATATTCAGGAATTTTCATGTGCTTCATCATTGTGTCTTCTTTGGAGAAATGCCTGCTTCAACCACCTATCTGTTTTTTAATATATTGTTTGTTGTTGATTTGTAAGAGTTCTTTATATATTCTGGATAGCAACCTCTTCTCAGATAGATGATTTGTAAGTTGTTTTCCAATTTTGGGGTTGTCTCTTGATAATATCCTTTGCACAAAAGTTTTGTTGTTGATGAAGTCCACCTTGCTTTGTTCCTTGAAAATATCAGAGATATTTTTTCCACTTGCCATGCGCACCTTAAAATTCATGAAACATTACTTAAGAAAGCTAAATTACCTTTAGATAATTTAATAATGGGTACAAACTGTTCAGTTGAATAACATAAAGGTAAAGTGAATTCAAGTTCATATAAACTGAGGTAGTTTCATTAGCTTCTTTAGGCTTCTTTAAACTAATGCTTATAGAACCTGAAAATGTCCTTATAAGACTGTCAGTAACATTTTGTGAGCTGATTATTCAATGGATAATGATAATATGTTGTGTAAGAACTCAAGATACTGAAAATAATGCATTCAAACACTTCTAGTATGTAATTGACCATCATTTTTTAAAATGAAATAAAAGCTGTCTTACTACTTACATTATTCTTCTAAGTTACTGAATATAGATAACATGGCTGAAGAGAAAGATAATCTTTATTGCTTCCAGACATCAAGTGTTGCTTGCCTTGATGGTGTGACTCTGGACCTAATACCCCCAGAATGAGAATTTGTTTGATTCCAGGTATCTGTTTTCTCCCCAGAATTTCTATATTGCATTGATTAGGCTCAGAGTAATACTAAGAGCCTTGCTGAGTTGCAAGGCTTCCTCTTATTTCTGCTATCTGACTTTGTTATTTACAGTAGCTCCTATTCTTGGTAGCCCTGTTTGTATTTTGTAGATCTCATAAGTACATGGGTAAAATATAATTTTTGAAATTTTGAAAGTATAAATTGAGTCAGGTAGGCATTTATATTTATGTGAACTCGTTTTTTTTTAGGAAATTTTTTTAAAATAATTTTTAAAAATTTTTGTGGGAAGAAAGCAAGTTACATATATAGGTATACATATTACAATACTGTAATTACAAAATTATAACCATGCAAAATAATATATTATTTACTGATTGGTAATTTAAAAGTTTCGAATACCACTGGAATGGCAAACATCAAATCCAGTGTACTGAGTTTTATTTCTGGGAATGTATAATGGGGAATAGGATAGAAGAGATATCCACAGAGAATGTCAACTAGCTCTGTGATTTTTTTAAATTTTAATTTAAAATTTTTTAAATTTGCATTTATGTGTCTGTTTGTATTTATATTACATTATTGCTTTACTGTGTCCCCCGGGGCTTTCCCACTTCACTAACAACTGTTAGCCATCCTAATCTTTTGTGCCTTCGCCTTTTGTGCCCTTGTGCCCTGACTTCTTCCCCCTCCTCCTCTCTTGCTCCATTGTTTAGTTCCATTGGTCGTTTTTATTTTTTCTTATTTATTTGTTTTTCCCTATATCCGTCATATAAGTGAGACCATCCTGCATCTCTCTTTTTCTTTTTGGCTAATTTCTGCTAATATGAGTCTTTCTAGTTCCATCTGTGTTGCTGTGAATGACATGTGTTTGTTCTCCTTGATTGATGCATAGTGTTCCATCATGTAAATATACCACATTTTTTTTAGCCAATCATAGGTTTTGGGGCATTTGATTTGTTTACAAATCTTGGCAATTGTAAACAGAGCTGCAATAAACATGCACATACAGGTGCCCTTTTGAATTAAGTGTTTTCATGTCCTCTGGGTAGATTCTCAGTAGTGGGATTGCTGGGTCAAATGGTAATTCCACTTTCAGATGTTTGAGGGTCCTCCATAATCTTCCATAGTGGCTGGACCAGTTTTCACTACCACCAGCAGTGTAAGAGATTTCCTTTTTCTCCACATCCGCACCAACACTTGTTGTTGTCCATTTTATTTATATGGGCCATTCTTACTGGTGTAAGATGGTATCTCAGTGTGGTTTTTGCATTTCCCTTATTATTAGTGATGTGGAGCATTCTTTCATATGCCTATAAGCCATTTGTATCTCCTCTTTGGTGAAGTGTCTTTTTAGTTCTCCCCATTTTTTGATTGGGTTTTTTGCTTTGTTTTTTGTTGAGCTGTAGGAGCTCTTTGTGGATCTTTGTTATCAAACCCTTTTCACTTGTCTGGAGGGTGAAAAATTTCTCCCAGTCAGTTGGGTTTCTTTTTGTTTATTGTCTCTTTTGCTGTACAGAAAGTTTTTGGTTTGATATAGTCCCAGCTGTTTATGTTTTCCTTCATTTTTTTGCCAGCCATAGTTGTTTCCCAAAATGGATTTCTGAGGTGAAATTCATGAAGGGTTTTGCCAGGTTTTCTTCTATGTATTTTATGGTTTGCAGGTCTCACTTCCAGGTCCTTTATCCATTTTGAGTTAATTTTTGTACAGGGTGGGAGGGTGTTGTTCTGGTCCATTTTTTTTACATGTTTTGATCCAGTTTTCCCAGTACCATTTACTGAAGAGGCTGTCCTTGTTCCAGAGTATGTTTTTTGCCCCTTTGTCAAAGATTAGTTGACCATATATGTGCGGTTTTTATTTCTGGGTATTCGATTCTGATCCATTGATCTGTTTGTCTGTTTTTGTACCAGTACCATGCTGTGTGAACTCATTGTTTAGGTAAAATAAAATTTGATCAGTGGCATTGTCTAAGATGGCAGGTGTTAATGAGACATTTTGCCATTTGCTCCATATCCAGGAGAAATGATGGCATTTTGTTCTGTAGATTTTACTACTATTCTGTGCCAGTAGCCAAATTTAGCTTACAAAAAAGACCAATCGGGAGAATATGGCCAGATCAGCTCATATGCATTGTCCTAGGAAAAGAGCTTAAAGATCTGCCCAAAGCTTTGGATACTTGTTTTATCCTCATATAAGCAGAACTGTGCATTTGTAAGTAGCAAGGGTATATTGTGCCTTGGAGACATCAGAAAAGCCAGAAATATCTTCTTTGATTTCAAGAAGTTTCAGTATTCTCAGGAAAAAAAAAAAAAAAAAAACAACACCCACATGTAGAAATGTCTTATGACTTAAAAATAAGACATAAACAAGTGCAGATGGATAGGGCACAAAGTGAATCTGTTTGCAACAGTACCAACTGAATCTAACTAGATAAGTTTACTTCACGTGGGAAATGTATGTCAATTTAAGAGATGAAGCAGGTCACTTAGTTGACATTAATGGAATTCTGGACTCTGCTAGGTTTTCAGAAAAAATTCATTTAGCTTAAAATTTACTTCTGATGTATGTATAGTTCATATGCTCTTTAACTTAGAAAATAATGGAAGTAATAGGTGCCATTTTCATGTCTTCAACTTCTAAGCACTCTGATTTCTTTGTCATTAAGCAGCTTAACAATTTGTCTTAATTATTGCCTACCATTGTCTATATCTCAGTTACATATGGCCACTGCCTGGACTGCTGGCTTGAGGTAGTCCATTCAGAGTCCATTCTACATGTTTATTTTCAAGAGCCATGTGATAAAACCTCATAGCTGCAAGGATTTTGATTATTTCCCATAGTGGTTTTGCTTGCACATTATTACCATGTGGGTAAGGTGGCAGCACCAAATACAGTTTCTAGAGACTAAAAAGGTTTTGGTCCAATGGACTGTCAGTTAGAACATAACAGTTTGTCATCTTGCCTGAAGGACAACATAACTTTTCTTGAGATCCAATCTTCCTGATAAGGTAAATATGTTTACTGAACTCCTTATGGAAATTTTACATGGCGTAACCCTGTAACTGCTATGGTGGAGAAAAGCTTTCTGACTTTCTCACTTCTGTTTGCTTACCAGAAATGGTTAATATTTTAAGTCAGGTGGTAGGTAAGCAAATACTTAGCTTCCTTATATATTTTTTGTTTGAAAAGATTTTTTTTGTAAGTATAGCTATCTAAAAGTTTAATTGGAGTAACTAGGAAAAAGAAAAAGGATAGATTTTTTTTTACTTAGTACTATTAATACCCATGTTTAAAATGAAAAAGACTGACAATTTATTGTTTCAGAAGATGAGTCCTGACACTTAAAAGATCGAAGCAAGTTACAAAGTTTTAATCACTTTCTGAATTGACTCCTGGTATATTCATCTACAACAGACCTTAACTATTAAAAACTAACAGAAGCTATTGCATATACTTCTCTGTAATAAGAACATTCTTCTAGTTTGTCTGCAGATAGCTGCTGCTCAGGATACTTCACAGTTGACAAATGTTGAGTAGTGAACTCTGTTCTTCAACATGATTTAAAAGTATTTTCTTTGAAGCTGCGGATTTTATTTTTATTTTATTAATATCCTTAAAACTTTTTGTTTAAAAACTTAAGTATTTAAATTTATTAACTTAATTTACCATTTTTTTTTCACCATAGACTGTTTTGTCATATCTAAGAAATTTTTGCCCACTTCAGGTCTGAAGATTTTCCCTTAGTTATTCTCCTAAAAATTTTATTTTTGTTTGTTTGTTTGTTTGTTGATCCCCTGGGTAGCCCCCCACCCACCCCCAGTCATTCCTACTCCTCTCTCATTGCTTTTTCTTGGACCTTGTTTAGCCCATTGGCTTCTTCCTTTTCTGAAGCAAGCAATTGTCCTTTTTCTGGGCAAGGATCTGAATTCTTGGGGCCCAGTAGACTGTGCTGCTAAGATTTCCATTCTTGACTTTGTGATGTGCATTCAATCCAGCTCCTGGAGCCTATCATCCTTCATGCTGGTTGTCTCCTCCATTTCATCTTAGTTCCATTATCTTGCTTCTTTGCCGTATATTTCTGTTCTCTGGCTAGAGAGTCTGTCTCCCAGTCCTGTCAGTAGGTAAGTTCCTTGTTGGAGACCGACATTAGCGGATGGCTCATCCTGCTTGTCTCATCTCTCTGTTTGCAGTTTGCAGCTCAGCCTTGGCGCCCCTGCCTTGTTTCTGTGGCCTTCCTCCTGCTGCGGTAAGCGAAGGTAACTTGTTCTCACTGCAAGCTTCTCTGAGCCTTGATTTTGGCTCCCAGCCTCTAGCAATGGTATAGGTGTAACTCTGTGGTAAGTCCTCAGTATAGCTTGTCACACACTCCTTTATCCGTTGGTTTTCTCATGCTCTTCATGGTTCCTGCCCAGGACTTTTCGTTGTTGTTGTTGTTCTGTGGCCTCCTCTATATCTAAAGCTGGTTCATTCGTTTTTTTCTTGTTCCTGGTGAGGACTGGCAGGAGTGGGAGTAAGACCAGACAGAGGTGTTGCCACCCGCCAACCCCAATCCTTCCTTCCCTGCATGCCCACGCCACGGCAGGACTTGGGATCTGTGCAGGGGACCCCTTTCCCCCAGCCCCTTTTGGGGGCCCTCCTACCCGTGCCCCTATCCAGGCTCTGTTTACCTAGGTGAGGACACCTCCCCTGGGGCCCTCCCAGCACTGGATATCACTGTGGGCAGCATAGCCATGACCTGTACCCCATCAAGAGTCAGCCCATGTGCAGCCCCAGGAGAGGGGCTCAATCTGCCCTCTCCTAAAAATTTTATACTTATGTTTAGGTCTGTAATCCATTTTGCTTCCATGTTCTTTGTATGAAGTAAGGATTTACGTTTTTTTTTTTTTTTTTTTTATGTAGGGCTAGCCAATTATTCGTACTTGTGGAAAAGGCTATTAATTCCTTCATTGTGTTTCCTTCACATCCTTGTTGGAAATCAATTCACAATAAATATGAGTTTATTTTTGCACTCCATTCTCTACCGTTGATCTATACAGCTGTCATCTCAGGCTAGATTTTTAAGACTTTGACAGTAATATATGTCAATTTATCTCTTTGTTCATCATCCAATCCAGTCAATAACAGGGCCCTAAATGATCACATTCATGGAAACATCACTGAAGAGAGAAATGCGGGAACTTAAAAAAAATGGTTTATATTTGTAGGCCAGATAAATATATAGAAGAAATATGTCAGTTCAGAAGTAGTTATAAAAATTAAGCATTTGTTGTACTAGAGTTTGACAAAGAGATCTAAACAGACAGGCTTGAACAACGAAGATCTTCATTTTTCCCTTTCAGGATCTATTCTCACATAGGCAGCCAAATTTGATGGGGCGGCTGCATTGAGGGTTAGGAGCCCAGATTCTGTTGCTTTGCTATCTTCAGGCTTGTTGCCCCATCTTCATGGCCCTGTATATTCACTACCACATTTTCTCGATCCCTTCCTAGATGGAGGGAAGGGTGGAGATAAGAGAGGGAAGAGATGCCTCTTCCTTTGAAGGACGTTTCATTGATCTGGTCAACTCATTTCTGTGCCAAAGTTTGTCACTGGTCATACATAAGTGCACTGGACGTAATGACTTTAGCTAAAGACTGTCTACCCAGTTAAAACTTAGAGGATAGGAAAACTAGAAGAGGATGTGTATTAGAGGCATTAATTAAATGTGACATTAATTAAATGTGACACCTTCGCTATGTTTATATTATGTATAGTTAATTTATATAATACAGTTATATTTATACTTTAGAAGATAAATATGGAGTATATCTGAGGCATTGTTGTGAAGATTGCCTTCACTGAAAATTTCTAGAATTTAATAAATGGATGGAGGGTGTGTAGGAAGGAATCATACTTTTATGACTTAAAAATTTTATTTCAGAATTGAAAATTCTTTCCGTTTTTCAAACACTGTCACTGGACATTTAAGTTATACCATTTGCAGTTTTCTGAGCTGTCTTGTTTTAGTAATTCTTCACTTCAGAAAACATTTATTGAGTACCTGTCACATGCCAGGGACAGTACAGTAAATTTTCTGTATCCAGAAATATAATTAGTTTTGGCCTTGGACAGAGAGCACATAGAATATCCTGGAATTATGTGGTTTGAATAATAGTAAGAGATGTTTATAATGTAGAACCCTGTTTTGAAGTAATTATGCTTTGAAAGAGCCCAGGACTGGAAGCAGTGTGATTTAAGTGCACGTCCCAGATCTGTCATTTACTAGGCAACCTGTGGGCTGACCTCGGTTTCCTCATATTTGAACGTGAGAGGGTTGAATATATCCTTTCTAGGGTCCTCTTTGTTTCTATATTGCTGTGGTAGTGCTAATGCTAATTCTCGTATCTACCTTGAACCCTAGGTGTATTCTACAGGGAGCTCCAGAAATATTTCTGATAATTTTCTAAAAATTGCCTGAATGCAACTTCCTTTGCCTTTTTTCTTTAGGTCCTTATACAGGAGTTTCTTCATCATTTCTCCCTTTTTTCCACTGTGACCCTCACCTTATAAAGGATGTCTACAGAATTCTACTGGAATTTTTAACACTTGTGTTCACAAACAAGAGATTAATTGAAAGTGATAGCGGATGGGATGTGGGAAAAAAAATTGAGGCCACTCTTGTATTTTGCTCATTGCTTCCTCTACCTTGTTCTTAACTTCAATAAAGAAGAAATATGGTAGTCCTCAGGCTGTTTTTAAAAAGTGTAACTAGGTTTGTGTGCTTTGGTTAGATTACAAGATTAAAAAAAAATAGAAAGTGTGCTATTTCTATTGATTTTAAAGGAAAATGAGCTTAATTTTCTGATTCGGGGTGATTAGTTGGTGTATGCTTTCTTCATTTTTCATGTTGAGGAGGAGTTAAGGAAAAATGTGTCTTTGATGCAGAAATTACAATATAATAAAATCCATTTATAATGGAATAATCTACAACCATTAGGAAATAGACCAACTTACTATATATAAACCTTTATTTTGAACTTTCACCAAATGTTTGTCACATTATGTATCTGAATGTGGGTGAAAATTGCTTGTGCTACATTTGGAGTGATTGCTTAAAGTATTGGGTGGCTAGACTATCAAGGATAGAATTAAATTTCTAAACCAGTGTTTTAAATGGAAAGGATTTTAATCTAGGCTATAATAACAATTATATTAAAAACCCCCTTTTATAGCAGAAATTATCAAACAGAAATAGAGAAAAAAGACCATACATAAATATCCATGTAGCCATCACCACCAGCTTCTTGCCTTTCTCCAACTTTTTTTTGTTGAGGTACTAAAATTTTTATATGTATCATTTCACTAATGAAAACATAAATATATTAACAGATAAGGACTTTAAAATTATAACTGCAGTGTTTTAAGCAATAGTCTATTAGTTGAGTGTATTATAGAAGTTCAAATGACAATGAAACAGCCAAAGTCTAAGTGAAATATTTTATCAGATTACAAATTACTAAGAGATTGGTTTGCTTTGTTTTTGTTTTGTTGTTTTACTTTGGATCTGACATGAACACAATGTTTACACATGATTGTATCTTTCTACAATGTCAATTTATTTGTACTTTATCAAATTAACAAACAAATTGATGATGACCCATGACAAGTAAAAACCAGCCAACCTGATCATCAGAGTGAGTTGGGAACACACAAATCCACACAACGGGCAATCTGTCAATTAAAACAGCCTTCATACATCTTTAACTCTTAACATTACAAAACATAGTTGTTAATGAACCAAACTCCAAACATATAAGGGTTCTGGTCCTTTCTGAGCAGAGCCATTTCCAGGCTCAAAACTTTTATATTCAGAAGAACACACAATGTGGGAGGATATCCTGTTCAAGCTTTATGGGCTGTGTGCGGTGGTCAAAGGAGCAGAGTGCTTCTCGGCCATGCCTGAATTGGGTGGTAGTGTATCAATGAACGGATTTGTGTAGAGGTATGCCTAGTATGCTTGGTCTCCAGTTACCATTTTTGTACTGTTTTAGAGTAGGGTTGTGTATAGTTGTTCAGAAAAGGTTCTGGGAAGTACATCTTGGGCATTTCTCTTACTAATGACTGTGTCTACAAGACCATTTGGGTGCTGTCTAATTTTCTTCCCCAAAGTAGATCTGAGCTTTGACATTGGTAACTCTGTTTTATATTTGACCTAAGTCACTTCATTTTGTAATTTATTAAATAGTATAACTATTAGAACAATAAAGTGTTCTTATTGCATCCTAACCAGAAACTTAAATAATTCCATCATTGTGCCCTTGTTTAAAACAGAAGGACAAAGGCTGGGCATGGTGGCACATACCTGTAGGTGGCAGCCTAGTAAACCACGGCCAGGACCAGTTCAAGTCCTGCCGGGGGTACATAGTGAGACCTAGTCCCAAAAAAATAGCTGGGCGTGGTGGTATGCACCTGAAATCCCAGCTATCTGGGAAGCTGAGCCTGGGGATTGCTTGAATCTGTGGTACCCCAGGCAACATGAGACTGTGGTTCCATGGGCAAAAATAGCAAGAAATAAAATAAGATAAAATAAAATAAAACAGAGGGACAGTGTAGATGCTCTTAATGCCGGATTTTTTTTTTTCATAGTACTTCACAGTAAATGGACATTTCCTGCAATCTAGGATCTGGGTTGTGAAAACTAATAGATACAGTGAAACTTGTTATTTTCCTGTCACAAGTATTTCCCTTTAAAAAAAAAAAAAAGAGAAAACTGATGGGGGTTATATTTTGCATTTTATTTTAGGAATAAAATTGAAAATCCCTTGTGCTAATGGTAAGATTGATATTCTTATACTCTAGTTCTAAGCCTAGCTTTGAATTCTTTGAATAAGGAAATCATTTCTTATGGGGTCTAACAGATCATGCTTTTTGCATGGATTCTCTTTTGGGGGTTTTCTTTGTGAGACTTTTCAAGCTTAATAGAAGCCAGTGCTTTAAGCCAAATCAAAGCTTGCTTCTGCTCTGGCAAGACTTACATGTTTTTTCAAAGAGAGATTAAGGAAGACAGCTAGACAGCTATTGTCATATGTCCCACTCAGCTGTACTGAACCAGAATTGATTGTCTTAGCCAGTTGGTCAGTTGGAGTATTGACAAGGGTAGGAAGAAGACAGGGAGGTTTTGATTTGTATTACATACATGTATGTCTGCGCTGCTTGCTCTTTGTTTTTTTAAAAAAAATCTTCATACAACCTCGATCATATTTGTACAGTTATGGCCCATCCTTGTTCCCCTCCTCCTCTCCCACCCCCCAGTCACTCCCACTTCCTTTTCCTTGCAAGTCACTGGTTCGTGCTTAGCTCACTGGCCTCTTCCTTTTCTGGTGCAGTGTCCTGGGTGGGAACCTACCCTCCTGGGACTCGGCAGCCCATGCTCCTTAGATTAGCAGGGGTAACTGTAGTGGGTAGCTAGTCCGAGCAGGAACCTTTTGCCAATCAGCTGCGTGGCACTGCTCTCCCAGCTCCTTTGTTGTTGCGCTTCCTATGGTGGAGGTGACTGTCTCCTTTTCTCCAGTAACAGGTGATCACCTCCTTGTTTATACTGGCTGTTTCCTCCATTCTGACATTTCTTCCATTTGCTCCTTTCAATCATAATTGTTCTGTTGTCTGGGGTTGGGCTCCCAACTTGCAGCCATTGGTGGTAGAGGATTTCCCCTGTTGGGACAAACTCCAGTGGATGGTTGGTCTAGCTCCTCCCCTCTCTTCTGCTTTGCAGTTTTGCTGTGGGACCACAGCCCCATCTCTGTGGCTTTCCTCACCTTTGCAGGGGTGGTGGTGCTTCCCTGATGTTGAAGTTGAATGCATAGCTGAGTCAGGGGTTTGGTTCCCTGGCACTCTGAAACATTGTAGGTGTAGCTCTGTGCCAAGTTACCTTTCTAGTTAGGTTTATAGTTTTGTCTCTTGTGGTTCTGACCATGTTCTGTTTGGGTTTCACTCAGGTGATGAATGTGTCCAGGGCCTTTATTCTCCTCTCCTGTATGTTTGTAGCTGGATTTTTTTTCTCTCTCATTCCTATCACAGTCTAATAGAAGTGGCAGTGAACCAGAGGGGAACCATCCCTACCTCTACCCCTGCCCACACCCCGGCAGAGGTACCATCTCTGTCCCAGGACACCAAAGGGACAACGACAGACTCTCCTCAACCCATAGCTCCCAAATTCCTATTCCTGAAAGGGTGGTGGAGCAAGGTTCTGCCTACCTCTGACTACCTCTGCCTACCAGCGCCCCTGCTTACAGCCAGAGCCACGGTAGCAGGGATGCACTGAAGGCCTCCCAGGACCCAGACCCTCCAGCTGTTCTGCTCTTTACTGAAAGATTCTGATAATTGTTAAACCATGGCCATCTCATTCAGTATAAAATAAATTGGAAATACTTTAGATGTACATTTGATACTTGCCATCTGTCTTGTAACTTCTATAGGAAGCATGAGGATGACTTCTACTTTATACAGAAGAATTAAAAAAAAATTGATTTTTTTTTAAAGTGGGCCGGGCACGGTGGCTCGTGCTTGTAAGCTTCAGCCTATGAAGCAGCAAGAATAGCAAGACCTAGTCTCAAAAAAAGAAAAAAAGAAAAGAAAAGAAAGTGAGGGTGTTGCTACTGAGTTCTTCCTGGTTATGGCTAAAATCAGTGAAAGAAATTCTCCATGAAAAATTATACATGTTGACTTTTTTAAAAATATATTGTGAGCTTGCTTGTGTGTCGAAGTGTAGATTTTTAGAACTTGTTTTCTTACTGTTCAGAAAAGATTTAAATTGTAAAACAGGTTTCTTTATTATGGTTGATTTTGTGTTTTCAGTAAAGTTCTGAGCTGTATATGCTTAAATGTCACTTTTTTTTTTTTTTTTTTTTGAGGCTTGGTCTCACTTTTTTTTTTCCTGTGGAACCGCAGGCTCTCGTTGCCCGGGGTACCACAGACTCAAGCAATCCCCAGCCTCAGCTTCCCAGGTAGCTGGGATTACAGGCGCGAGCCACCACGCCCACCTATTTTTTTGGAACTAGGTCTGGCTACGTGCCCCAGGCGGCACTCAAACCGTGATCCCTAGCCCCGGCCGCTTCATAGGCTGAAGCTTACAGGCACGAGCCACCGTGCCTGGCTAAATGTCACTATTAATGAGCTCTCAATGCAGGAAGATAGTGAACAGGATAGAACTGGTAAACTGGAAAGAACTTAGAGAAATCATCTGCTACTTCTTTGTCCATGTAGAATGACATCAAAATCACCCCAGAAGGTCAATCCTTTTCTTTAAATTTTTGAAGACAGACTTACTTAAAATGATTTTTTAAAGTGAACTGAGCCAGACACTATTTTCAGTTTTCTCTAGCCACTTTTGTGTGGGATATTTTCTCAGTCTTTGACATCTATAACCTTGGTACTTTTGAAAATCATAAGCTAGTCATTTAGTAGAATGTCTCTCAATTTAGGCTGTCTATAGTTGATGGTACCTATGACTAGAGTTACGGTATACATTATTGACCACAATATCATAGAAATGATGTTGTGTTTTTCTATTGTACCTATCTTATGAAATGTTTCAAAGCTTTGATTTGTCCCCTTACTGGTGATGCTCATTTTGATCATTTGACTAAGGGTAGTTCTTGCTAGGTTCATTTAAAGTTGCTTTATTCACTTAATAAGAAAATTTGGGCAGCTATTTCTGGATTATTTGACTACCCCATTTGTAATCAAACTTTCCATTTATTTAGATATACAGATTTATAGTTTCTTACTTATTCAAATTATTGTCTATTGTCTGTCTTTAATGCTCAAATTGTCTCGCTTTTGGCCATTGGGAGTTCCTTCAAAATGACTTCTCTGTCCTTTGGACATGTTTCTATTATAATTTGAACATAAATTACCTTTAAAATAACAATATATATTTTTTATGTTTCCCTGTTCTAACCGTGGAATCAGTACTTCTCTAAGTAACCCTAGTTCTTTTTAGTAGACAATGATATTTAGAAGCCAAAAACTAAGTAGTAGGGATCCTTAGTAGATAACTTTGATATTGCAACATATCCGGGGTTGCAGGACTTCCAGCAGCCCTCAGCTGGGGAGTATACACATAGACATTTGCAATGACATGGAACAGTGCATGACAGGAGCTTCAGCATTACCTGGAAACTTCTCAGAACGCAGATTCTCAAACCTATGAACTCAAACGTTGGGAATGGGGCCCAGCAATGTGTACATTAACAAGTCCTCCAACAGATTCTCACACACAATAGTTTTGACAGCCCCACGGTGTTAGTGCAGGAGAGTTTCTATTTTGCATTCTATTTAGCATCTGGGTCCCACTCTGCATCCAGGTTACCTCTTAAATGTCAAATGTGCTTTGGATATTTTGGAATGTTTTGGAATCTTCCCAGCATTTATGCCGTTCATCTCATCTGGGTTAAACTGAACTATGCAGTGGCCAGGCACGATGGCTCGTGCCTGTAAGCTTCAGCCTATGAAATGCCGGAAGCGGCTGGGCAAGGGATCGCAGTCCCACCTGGGGCCGGTAGTGAGACCTAGTTCAAAAAAAAATATATAGCAGGGCGTGGTGGCGCATGCCTGTACTCCCAGCTACCTGGGAAGCTGAGGCTGGGGATTGCTTGAGTCTGTGGTACCCCAGGCAACGTGAGCCTGCGGCTCCAGAGGCAAAAATTACTAGACCTAGTTCCAAAAAAAAAAAAAAAATTTAATAAAATAAAAAAATTTAAAAACTAAACTGAGCTATCTGTGGAAAAGTCCAGTTCTCTAGTGGGAATTATGATATTGTAGAAAAACTAGCTTTGCTTTGTCCTTTTGGTTTAAAACCCTTTTTATTAAAATCTAATACAAACAGTAAAGCAAAGATCAAAAATGGCAACAGCAATATCAGAGCAATGGGGATTGTGCAGTTTTTATTTTAAGCTTACTTTCATATGATGTAAGAATGTATAATTAATGAACTATTTTTCTCCTATACTGTCACTGTGTGTTTTCTCCAGTCATTAAAAATATTCCTTACCACCCTTATGCTCTGTTAGTGGAGATGTAAATTGGTGCAGCCATTGTGGAAAACAGTATGGAGGTTCCTCAATTGATTAAAAGTAACCCCCACTTCTAGATTATACATCCAAGATTTAGCAATCCAGCAATCCCACTTTTGGGCATACATCCAATGAAAATGAAAACAGATCTCAGTGAGATATCTGTATTCCCATGTTTATTACATCATTATTCACAATGGCCAAAATATGGAAACAACCTAAGTGTCCACAAATGATGAATGGATAAATGTGGTATATATTAAACAATGGAACATTTTTTAGCCATGGGACCAAAGGAAATTCTGCCATTTAGGACAATATAGATGAACTTTAAGATTGTTTTGACTAAGTGAAATAAACATAGAAGACATTGCATGCTCTGACTTATATTTGGGATCTGAAAAAGCCAAAAACAGAATTGAATGGTGATTCCCAGGGCTGGGGAGTAAAGGGAACAGGGAGCTGTTGATCAGAGAATAAAAGCTTCTTGCATATAGCTATATTTAACTATATACATTTTATGCTTGAAAGTTGCCAAGAGACTAGATTTTAGATGTTCTATCCACAAAAAAGCACTGGTAATTAATTGATATGGTATAGGTGTGGTAATCATATTGAAAAATATATATATATGTCAAACTGTACACCTGAAACTCACACAATATATTTATCAATTATATCTCAATAAATCTGGGGGAGGGGGATCCTTAGCATGTTCTAGAATTTAGGAAAAATAAAAACAAAAAAACATGTGCTTCACAGATTTGACTTCGACACAGTGATTGAGGTAAACTTTTCAGGTGAATAAGACAGGCTCCATAGTAAAAGTTTGACAAAGAACGCTTTTTCCTGAATGGTGGGAAAATATACGCAAAATGACTACAATAGAGAACAAAGCATAGTTAGTGTTTTCAGCCTTCACCTCTATTGGATTAGTCAGGGAATCTATTCTTTGTTTATATTCCTGACAGAGATATTTCTGTGTCCTTTGACTTTTCTATCAACAGAAAAGCATAGTTGTGACACAGAATCTGTATTTAAAAATACTTTCAATTCAAATAAAAGGCACCTTTAAGTCAAAGCTTTTCAAAGAAGCCCTTCATTATGGTTTTTCATAGGTTTTTATACATGTTCCTGGGTTTTCTGTTTTTGAGTTCAAGCAATGAATATTTTGGAGAAAATCCCAGGGTAATACCTTGGACTTTTTCTGAATTAAAAACAGCAGATACACAAATACATAACCAAATTTTGCAAAGTGTAGGAAAGGAAGTAAACTACTTATATGAACTTTAGAGTAATTTCATTTGGTCTTTACATATTTGCATTTATTAAAATCCCTTGAAGATGTGTCTCAGGAAATCATTAGCTTTTTCTTCTTTTTTTTTTGGGGGGGGGGAATTCTTAGCATTGAGAAAGAAAATAGGAAAGAGCTAATATTCTGAAATCTATGATACTGTAATGTTTTTAATTTTTGGTTTCAACTTTTTTGTGAGATTCCTTTATAATCATGATACTGCAACATTTTATGATTTTGTAAAAGTCCTATATCAATATATGCTCAGTGCAGCTGGAAAGGAATAAATATTAATAAGCCCTGTTGTCTTTTCAACATGTAAGCATGGATTTATCTTTGTTTTTTGGGGGACAATGTTTCCAAAAAGAAAGCCAACTGCCAGCACTGGTGGTAGAATGATGAGAACATGAAAGCTTACGCAGTTAGGGTTTTTATCTAAAAAGAGTAGCTTGGATTAAGTTAAAACATGTTTTAAGTTAAATCAAGTTTTGTAATGAGCCTAAATCATTATATATTTTACAGAGACAATAATGTCATAAACCCTCTTAAGTTATCTTTAAGGGGAAACACAAAGAAAACACAAAGAAGAAGCTTGTTAGAGAATTGCAAAGTGCCACAATTTACCATATAACTTTGGTCCCACATTTATGGATTCACCTTGAACTCACATTAATTTTTTCCACTGTGAGGTCTTAGGATAATCCTCATGTATATTAAGGTCTGTCTACGTGAGGGATGGGCAAGAAGAACTACCAACTTTTTACTTTTTAAATCAGATTTATTTAAAAGTAGCAGTGCTTTACTGAAAGAATAGCTATCTAGCAGTTAGAAACTCATAATGTTGGTGTTAGCAATACTGGTGCTAGTTGAGAAGTGGGTCCTTCATACATGCTTCTTGATGTAAACAAAGCTAGACTTGGCTCAATAGTGAAAACTGGATGTCCTGTTAGTTTAAGCTTCCCTACAGTTTATTCTCAAAGTGCTTCTTGAGATATATCACCTTGGAGACTGTGGTAAGAGTAAGAAGCCAATTTAGATCCCCAAACCCCACAGTAATATTCTTCCTTGTTGGCTAAGACTCTTGACACCATTTCTGTTGAATTGTATTAGATAATGTTCAGGTTTTGTATTTGCCTGAGGCATGTGTGAGTCAAAGTTGAGTTATAGTGAACAATTCAGAATAACAACCTCTTCAAAGTGCATAAAAACATGTACCTCAGAGATAAAATTGAGATATGGGCATATAAAATAAAATCTTTTCCCAACCTTTGCATATGCTTGAGATGATAGCATCAATAATAATTTTAGTTTACTGATGAAGATATTTCCCGTTGAGCCTAAAAACTTCTAGCACAAATTTCCATCTATGAATAACTTACATGTCTATTTTAAAGCCTGTGGATATAGACAAGAAATGGATAATCTTTAGCAAGTTGTGGCTTGTTCTTTTCAATTGTACTAAAGAAATATAAGTATACCTCACCATCTTAGAACCAAAGAGATTTGGTTAGCAATATGCTATGTTTATAGAATCTCTTTTGCAACTCTTAGGTCTAGATCTCTCTCCAAGTTCAATTGGTTCAGTCTTCCAACTCCAACTGTAGCTGACAATCTTTATATAGTCTCTTGTTATAAAATGTAATTAAATAGTTTTCATATCTTAAATTACGTCTTTCCTGCCTCGCCCTATTCTCTCTCCTCTGTTTATTAGTTCCTCTATACATTTCCACATCTGCCATTTGGAGGAAGTTTGTGACATCAAAGTGACTGATGGAACAGTTTTCATTTCGCTGTACTTCCTATCACAGTCATTCTTTTAAAAATGATACATGATATTGGAATTATGAAAGACAGCAACAGACTAAAACCTCCAAAAATGCCTTTTGAGTGTTCTTCCTCATACTAGTTATATAGTCAGTTTCCTTCTTGTAAATTATTACAGTGGGGGATTTATTAGGGAAAACATCATTTAAAAATTTTAACAGCTGCTGTAAACTGTCATTTGCAGCTCTCAGCTGACATTCAAACAGCTGCAATCTTTGAGTGAGCTTTCACTTTCAGCTGCTGGAGATGTTTCAACTCCTGTTCCCATGGAAATGAGGGGCACTGACTGGGTGGAGGGAAAGTGAGGATTGAAATTCACATTTCCCCATACCTTGTTTTTCTTATCTTCTTACAATTTCCATAGAAATGGGAACATTAATGCCACTCTGTCCCAAGCTTTGAAAAGCAGTTATCTATGTATGTGTAAACAACAGTCAGTAAAAGGGGCACCCGGGAAAGCTAGTCTGACCTTTTCTTTATCTGAGTACACCCAAGTCTCAATTATATTCTCCATTGTCTACTCTGCACATAAAAAAAGGATGCATTTTTAGAAAGTCAGTTTGAGATTCCCTTTTTTCCAAAATGAGAATTCTAGTAGACATGTTCTTGCTGACTGTCAGAAATGGATTATCTGTCTTTCATGTGAAAAACATTTATTATCAAATTTGTTTTTACTTATTACTCCCCTATCCCCTTTCCTCCCTCAAGATTTAAGAACCAGTTTCATCTTAGAAATACCATTCAAGTGTGTAGTATGAAAGTCTTCTCAAATAATCTCATTCTTATGCACTATTTTAAAAATTGCCCCACAGAGCAGAGATAATTATTGGCTCTGTCAAACATATCAGGAAAAACTGCCATTTTTAATTGGTTATCACAATCTTCTCATTTAGGTAACAGAAATAGTCTATGTTAAGTGGATTTCTGTGTCTTTCCACTTATCAGCTCTATGTCATCACATAGCTCCTGTAACACCCATACTCAAGAAAAATATATGGGAATAGTCTTCATCTGTCGTTTTTACTTGGTATTTTAACTAGTTAACAAAATCCATTGTGAACCATGAGACATTAAGAATATATTTAACTGAAAAAAAAAATCTGCTTTAGGCATCTACTAAGAATGCAGTTTTGTGTTAGGTTGAAGCAGAAACCAAGTTAAGTAAGGCAGGGTTTCTTTGCCTTCATGCACCCTAGGAAAATTCACACCCCAGTAAAAGCTCATTACAGCCTTGTGTGATTATTAAATGAATGGTGTAGAGCAAATCTAAAGTAGTTGGGTCAGGTGACCCAACTGAAAGGGCCAGGAAAGACCTGTTTTAGATTCTCTTATTGGTTCCCTCTTTTCCATTTTCCTTGTCACTTTCACAAATCCTTTTCTCCTAAACTATTTTCATAGCTTTCTAAATATTCTTTCAATTTCTACCTTTCTTTTTTTTCTAATCCCCTGCCCTTCTAGCTCACCATGTTTGACCATTTCCAGATTAACATTCTTATCAGCCCAGTTTTAATCCTATTATTGCCCGATGTTAAGCTTCCTGTAGTACTTAGGTTGATTCTCAGTACTATACACCTGAAAGTTATATAATGTTATCCTGCCATGTTACTTCACTAAAAAAAAATATAGTACAACCCTGTGACCTTTTCCTAACAACAACAAAAGAAACCTCAGTGACTTCTTACCCTTACAAGACTTACTAAAAAGATAACTGTGTTAAATATTCATCTCTTGATCCTTATAAACTACCAAACTAAAAATAAATTGTTATTATTTTATGTTCTTTCATTTTAACAAGTTTCTTTTCATATTCCTAAGGGTAAAACCATATGCTTGGTTTTTATTTCAGAATGCATGGTCACTGCACTTGCATTCCCAAAACAGGTTTACATTTTCATCAGTTGGTGAGCTAGATCTTCTAAAATCAGCTGCAGAAAATTCTTTCCAAGCTGTGTTAAGTCCCCTATGTTAGCTCCTCAACCAAACAAAAGTGACAGGTTACAGTTAGTAGGCCTTGTTTGTTTGTTTTTTTTCTTCAACTCAACACCTTTGCTTTTACAGTAGTTTCTTCATCCCTTGTAGAATAAGAAGAGAAATAAGGAATAAGATGTTCCTCCACATCTTGCTCTCTATACCTTTTATTGCCCTGCTCCTCTACTATACTAGTGCATTAAAACATACCAACTACACAGTAATATAACATATGTCAGTTTGAGTCTACACCTTGGACTTGGTTAATATAGAAATAAATCATCTAGGGTAGTTGGTTGGCATTGAACAGCCGCTTGTCAACATAACCATTATAAACAACCTACCTATATAGAAAACCATACCCGAGGGCTCTCTAACATAAAGGCTCTTCAGTTGTTTTTAAACCAGTTTGCCTAGAAATACCGTATCGACCCTTTTGGCCTTGCTTGGACTGCATGTAAGAGTCAAGTGAGCTAGACCCAAGGACAGCGCTCTGGGCCTGTTGATGACCACCTAACCCCAGGCAGGAGGGGTGCTTCCTACCTGATAGAAAGGTGATAGAGGAGAGACTCTGACCTTGCCGAACTCTAATCCTCGGAGATGATTGCTATCTACAAAGAAAAAATCTTGACACTTATGAGTGGCCAGTAGCCAAAGCTTCCAACTCTAGGGTAGTGCTTACAAGCTAGTCTGATTTCTCGGTGAACTATGAAAACATTCTCTTCTATACCATAGTAGCATGAGGCTTATAGTTCTATAAGAGCATCAATATTTGATCTAGGGGTAGTTAGTATCAAGTTTTATATGATCTTATAGATGATATCCCTATATGATCTAGAAGTATCAAATTTTAAAGTTTATTATAAATTTCTTGATGACAAGGTAGTGTCATAGATATATTTGTGGCATAGAGTCTTACACAGTGGATATTTGCTAAATTAATGAGCTCATACTTTCACTTCCTTGGATCATGGGGACACTGAAAGCCAATGTGTGATTTCCCAGTTTCATTAATTGAGTTATCACAGCTCTCTGGGAGTCAGTTTTAAATGTCCATAACTGTGTCACCTCTAGTTGGCTATCAACACAAAGGCACATCAGAACCACCATTAGTAGCAGGGAGGTAGTGCTGTCTATCTCATCTCTTTTTCGAAATTCATACCTACATATTATTTCACACTGTTGACTGTTGTGCCTGCCAACTCTAACACAAGGTATAAACATGGAAAAATTCTCTTCCTTGTCTTTATCTCTTAGCTAGTTTGAGGCAGTATATATTGCTAACAAAGTAGGTGAAAGGTTAAAGTAGCAACAGAAGACCAGGGAGAAAAAATAAAAAGACATAAGTAGAGCATAAAGGTATTAAAAACTGAAAAGCAAAGTGAAAATGTTAATAAAATGGTAGTGTTAGGAAAATAATTTGGACCTGGACTGCCTAGGTGGGAATGAATTCTCTGTGACCTTGGGCAGATTAATCTTTGTAGTCCGTTTCCTCCGCTATAAAGTGAGGATTGATAAGAGCACCTACGTCATAGATACTAAGTTAAAAATCATAGATATGAAGCTTAAATAAATTAAAACACGTAAAACTTGTAGTATTTGGTGCCTGGCACATTGGAGGTGTTGGGTGTGTTTGCTGTTTCCACAGTGCTAAGGCCAAATCATTGCTCTGAAAGCAGAAGAATGCTACTTTGAGTGTGTTTGAAGACCTTCTACCTGTGTGTTTACATTCTGTACTTGAAGTCAGTAACTTTCATGCTTTGAATCACCCACCAATTATAACTTCTACTTCTCTTGTGGAACTTAATCACATTCTACCCTAAATTGTAGAATTATTTGTAAGTTCCTTAGAAGCAAAGACTATTTTCTTTGTCTTCCTTGTAGCACACAGAAGAGTGCTTACATAACAGCCTGACTTACACAATAGCTCTTTAGTAATTATTTGGGGAACTATGTAACAGGCTGCTCTTTGGTCCCTGGAGGACCTGGAACTGATACCTGTCTGCCTTCCATACCCCTTCAGCCTCTGCTGCCCATTCCTCCCCTCACAGGCTTTTAGTTCCTCAAGCATGCACGCCTCTTTCCAGCATCAACCTCATGGTATACAACCTATGCAGTCATACAGGCCCCATCCTTGGTTTCAATGCTCAGCTGTTACCATCTTGAAATTCTTACTGTTTGAACAAGGGCCCTTGCATTTTATTTTGTGCTGGACCTCTTCTGCCCCATTTTGCTCCCATTGCATTTGCTGGGAACATTTTCTCCTACTCTTCACTGGTTAACTTACTCTTCAGGCCTCTAAGCTTGATTGTTTAGAGAAGCAATCAAAATTAGAGTTCAGTGTGTTATCATCCCTTCACTTTTACTTCTCCCTCAGAGTGCTTTCCTTAACTTTGAAAGTTCAACAGTTATTTAAATTTTGTGATTATTCCTTTAAAGACTTTCTCTCCACCAGACTGTAAGCTTCTTGATGGAATCTACTGCATCATTCCTGAATGGCAATACCAGATAAATAATGAATAGTTAATAAAATACTTGTTGAATGAGTGAGTGGATTTTTTTTTTTAATGCAAAGTAAGGATAAGGTCCAGTTACCCCCCCCCACCCTTGTTCATAAGTTGATATGTAAAAATGGCAGTGCAGTCATCATACAGTTTTATAGAGCCACTGATGATTTCTGAACATTTTACTTAACTGCCTTTGGAGTCAGAGGACTACAGTTCAGGGTCCCTGTTTTTCTTTCCTACTGTTTTCTCAGGTTGTCTGGTTTTAGTAAAGTGGAATATCTCTCAAGGCAGCATTATTCAGCTATTTTATGTACTGTTTTGGCATGTTAGTCTTGACTTCAATTTCTTATAGTATAAATGCTGCAGCCTTCTGCCTATTGTGAGTACTTTTAGCAAGAGATATATGTTCTACTTTTGACCTGATTGCCCATGACAGCAGATAGGAAATTACTGCTTCAGGTTTCTTTGCATTCTGTAGTGGAAAGTCCAGCTCTGCTATAAATAATGACTGTAGTATTTGAGGATAGTAAAGAAGTGTCCTAGTTGGCTCCCCTGTCTTTCCCTTCTGTCTCTTTATCTCATTTTAAATAAGCTTAATTCACTCTGAACCCATAGCACTATCAGCTTTCTGTAACTCTGTTCTGGGGCTCCCACTGGTTAATTTATTCCCTAGAATTAAACCAGTACCACCCAACTTGCAGCTGGATTTTAAGTATCATTTGGTAATCATTCAATTTATTTCCCAAATGTTAAATTTTCCAAGTGATAAATTTCTAACCAAGATTATCATTCAGAAGTGGAATTTTACTTGAGATAATACAGTGAGCACCTCTTAAAAGAAAAATAATAAAAACTACCAGCATTGTATACCAACGTTAGATAAGAAAACTTTGTAAAATTATTAATAAAAAATAACATAATGTCTGTATTTTAGCCAGTGCAATGAGGTAATTTTTTGCTTTTGAAAGAAAAATTGGTAGAATGACTTTGTTTTCTTCCTTCTAGTGCAAAGAATCTGAGACAAATATTTAGATAAAAAAACCAATAGGAGGAATGCTTGTGACCCAGGTGTTGCTTGGGGTGAAGGAAAGAACCAGTATTATTCACACAAATCAGTGTGAGAAGCATTGGGAACAAAAAAGAATAAAGAAGTTATAAGGAATAATATACAGAGGATATTTGCAATAAAGCTTTAGAGCTTAAAAATATTCTATCTTAATGCTGACTGATTCTAATACCTTAAGGTAATTTGTTTTAAGCTGTAAATCTCCTGGGTGGTTTATGCAGCAACACTTTTTTTCACTCGGCTGGGAGAGGAAGAAAATACAGTCTGCCCCTGTCTTATGACTTTATGGAATTTTAAGTAGCTTCTCCCAGAATTAAATTCCTGATATAATCACCCCAGGACCTATTAAACTTTTCCCCCCTAGCTTGCCAAGAAAGTTCCAGGTGAAAGGGTTTTTATTTTTCTGAGTTCCTACATTATGCTAAATAATATGACCTATCTTAGGTTCATTATTAACCAGTCAAGCGGGGTTTTTTGTTGTTGTTGTTTTTGAGACTAGGTCTCACTATTTTTACCTGTGGAACCACAGGTTTATGTTGCCTGGGTTACCACAGACTCAAGCAATCCCCAGCCTCAGCTTCCCAGGTAGCTGGGATTACAGGTGCACACCACCACGCACTATATTTTTTTGCAACTAGGTCTCGCTACATGCCCTGTGGACTCAAACCACGATCCCTGGGCCCAGGTTCCTAGGCTACCGCTGTAAGAGGCATGCACCACCATGCCTGAGGGCTTTCAAGTGTTAAGATAGCAATATTGGCATCATCCTACAGTTGGTTAACTCGGTTCGTTGCAGTGGGATGAGACTTGCCCAGGATACCGAGTCACACATTGCAAATGAGACTTTACCTTTGGTGTCAGAAAGGCCTGTGAGGTCAGTCATTATTGTGGTCCCTGGATATGTTATTTTTATTCTCTCAGGTAATTTTGTTGAATGGGTAGAGTAAATCCATCTCAACTTTGTGAGATTTAAGTCATCTGAGCTGTTCAGTGCTGAGCCCGATGCCATGGCATGCATTCTATGCCCAGTAGGAGATGGTCACACTGGTTACTTATGTACCTTCATTTAAAGCACTAAATAAGGCTCTGAGGAAGAAGCTTAAATGATTTGCCTATATAAGTAAAGAACAAAATTTCAAATGCAAACCTATTTAACTCCTAGATCACCCTAATTTGGACCTGACTGAAGAAACCCTTGTTTAAATAATTGTCCTTGAAGCAGATGGGTTTTTCTCTTATTTAAAACTTTGACCTTATGTCTAAATGGTTTATATAATAGATTATTAAATGACTTTAGAACACTAAAAATAGTCCCTCCTTTGTGATCGTTCAAATGTATTCTTTCCTAAAGTGTATTTATACATTGTTTGATGCGCAGAATGGATATTCCCTTAGAAACTGGTGACTACGTTCTAAGGCCAAGTCCTAACACCTCTCTAGTCTGTTTCTCAGCCCTTCCTTTACAGCACTTGATGTTTTAATCCATTGATTTCAAGTGAACAGTATATCAGAATTGCCTGAGGAAATGGCTATACTTCTCTAACCTTTTAAATTAAAATCTTAAGGTGAAAGTACTGCATCTCTCCCAGCAGGAGCTGTACTTGTTCTAAGGCCTGAGGCAGGGCAGGTGGTAAAGGAGTATTAGAGGAACTGGAAGAAGCCCAGTGTAACTGGAGTAGAGACACGCATCTCTGGTACATCTCTGCTAGTAAAAGGAATGTAAATATGTAAAGTGTGTATATGTATTATGTATATGTATTAAATACCTCCAAAAATGCATATAATTTTAAAGAAATTACGTATCTTAATAAAGCAGGCATACATATAAACTTTTCAAAAGATGAAGTAAAAAAATAAGTAGAACTGAAAGTTCTAACTGCCTTTTTCTTTATTTGGATCCTTTTATGTACTCCCTAAAATGGGTGAATCCCACCTTTGCAAAAAACAGACATAAAGAATAAGGGGAAGAGGTAGAGACCAGATCCTACGGGAACAGCAGAGCTTTGCCACGTATTTCTCACTTATATCTTATAGCTATATGTTTCTCTATATATCTTAAGTCTAACAGAAAACAACTGGAAAATTTAGGAAGAGAAATGATGTAGAGTTACATGCTAAAGAAAGTTACTTTAGCTATTATGGAGAAAAGAGAGTTGAGCAAACTTGAGTGAGGGGGACTAACTTGGAAGCCTTTGTAGTGATGAGAAGTGATTACAGATGGGGCTAGGGCGGTGTCACTGAGGTGCAAAAGAAAAAGACAAGCTAGAAAGACTTTTAGAGGCATGCTTTGTAGAATATTGGGATTGATTATGATCCCTGATCACTGGTCAGGGCAAGGGTCAAAATAGTGTCTAGGTTTTTACCTTGAACATCTGAGTGGAAGATGAGTAATGGAACAACAGGTGGGGAGTAGGAAATGGGTGATGAGTCTAGGTTTAACATGTGAGATGTTCAAAAGATAATATGAGAGTCCTGCCTACCAGCAGGCAGTCACCTGAGGGCTGCCTGCACGCCCATGTCCCTAGCCATCCAAGCTCCCTTGCCAGTGGGGAGCAAAGGAGGTCAAGGTTCCTGGGTAAGCCCTCTGAGCCGGGTGAACCCTGGAGAGGAGATGGGGTGGAGGTTATGATGGCCCCACCCCCAGAGGATGGCTGCTGCACAGGGCAGCCATCTGCAGCCTAGATCGGTACAGCCATGTTGCCTTCTGCTCCTAGCCCAAGGGGAGCATGGGAGGGCTCAGGCTCAGCCATCTGGGCCTGCCCCTGCACAGGGAGGTACTGGTGCGTGGGCAAGTGGGGGAGGGGCGGGTTGGGAGGAGCCCCTTCCATTTAGCTCTCACTCCAGCTAAACTTCAGAGGATCAAGAACACGTGCAACACAGACCCCATCATAGAACAGGTGAGGGATCATGCAAAAATCCAGCCCACAAGCCTGCAAAGGAAAGGGCTTCTAAAAAGAAACAGCTGAATAGTCACAGGCGGGGAGGAGAGCTGCTCCATGTTTTACTTAATACCAGTTACCGCTGATCAAATCCAGACCACAGCAGATGGACAACCTGTAGTGTTGCAAGACAGGAGAGACAACTGTTGAGACGCGATATCATCATGCACACTTATGCACTCACCTGGGCCAGGAAGACCCAGGACCTCGTTTTGGAGATGCCTTCTAGGAGAGCAACACACCCTTCCCCAGACTATGGGCAAGGAGAGGAAGACCAAAGATGGGGTAATCGGCCCCACATCAAAACTGCAAACTGAGGCAGAGGAGATGATCTACAAAGGCCATTCACAGACACCTGTATTCAGAGAAACTTCTTCACTGACACTGGCGGGGGGCAAGACCCCCTAAGTCTGACATCAGAGCCATAAGGTAAAGCAGCAAAGCAGCAGAGATGGCATTGGAGAAGATGCGGCCTGCAGCAAGAAAACATGGACAGATCACAAGTGAATAGACTGACCGCCCAACGCAAACCTAAGACTAAAAACCTACCAGCAAGGCTTGCCTGGTTTCAACAACACAGTCCCTCACCCAGTGAAAGGACACTACTAAAGGAAAGAGATTAATGGACTTAGCACAACTAGTAAACAACAGAGAGTGGGGTTCGATAGAATGGAAGGGGCACCAGGGGGAGGTATCCCCCAAAAACACTTAAGATGTTGTGATCTAAAGAACAAAAATATATATATATATATTTTTTTTTGAAAAGATGAGATTAAATATGTAGGTGAGCCTAACTTCTGAACTGGAAACTGTCAGTTTAAGAGTTGTCACCATATAGGTTAGTAAATAAATTACTCTGCTTCCATATATTTATTGATAGAAAGGTCTAGAGCAGAAGTGGCAAGGAATTCCATAAAAGGGGTATACATGGTGGATTTAAAGTACTGGAAATGAGGAATCAGAAATGAACAGCAAGGCAGTTTCTATAAAATGTAAGAGTCTCTTTAAAGTTGTTACAGCAACTTTTAGGACCTGAGAACTTTTATTAAAGTAAAGAAGGTAGAAATCAGTATTTCAGAAGCTTTCATAGATTCTTTGATGAGTACAGTGCATTCTGGAGCAAGCCGTGGATGCTGGTAGGTAACTCACATAATGCAATTATTCATGAACAAGTCCAGGAACCTGTCACAGGTCTGCTGCGCCAGAAGGCATGAGTAATCAGAAAGCTGAACATGCCAAAGGAGATGAAAGCAAGTGCAGCATTATAGACCACTATGTAAATGCAGGACGAGATTGTCTATTAATTTGATGTCTAAACCTTTGAGAGTTGTATTAGAGATAAAACAAAACCATAAGCTACTATGTTCCTTAAGTATTAGAATAAAGTTAATTTTCATTTATAGACTTCTAAGTTCTCTGATGGGTTTCCCTCTAGTCCATGGGATAAAGTATCACTGATGCTGTTTCCATCTTCCCAGAGCTGGAAGCTCAAATTTGCCCCTTTTGTTGAACACTCTGAAGAGTGTTAAAGTGGTCCCTCCTTTTAAAGGTCTCCTTTTGGTTTCCTCCCAATTTATTGTTTCCCAGGTCCTTAATGGTTGCTGGAAAGTGACAGAATTCCAGTTGTCACTGATTAACTTCTGTGCAAATCTTGATAAGCCCTTGCAGAAGTGACTCTTAATTGGAGACCTTCAGCAGACGTGCCTCCCAGAAACCCCAAGGAAAAAAGTACTATATGTCTTACCTATTTTTCTCCATCCACTGATTAATACATTAAACAGGATCATTTATATTCATCATCAGAAATTACCTGAAGCAAGAGCAGTACAAAATGGCTGTTGCTTTTCTTTCTTTCTTTCTTTCTTTCTTTTTTTTTTTTTGAGACTAGGTCTCGCTACTTTTGCCCATGGAACCGCAGGCTCATGTTGTCCGGGGTACCACAGACTCAAGCAATCCCCAGCCTCAGCTTCCCAGCTATTTTTTGGGACTAGGTCTCGCTGTGTTGCCCCCAGCAGGACTCGAACCATGATTCCTAGCCCCAGCCACTTCATAGGCTGAAGCTTACAGTCACGAGCCACCGTACCCGGCTTGGCTGTTGCTTTTGACCTACTAATTTTTCAGGCACTCAGACATCTGACATCAGGAAAGCATTAACCAGGGCAAACCAACTTCTTTTTAACTAGTGCTTTTCCAACATTGCATCCATTTATAGATATTGTTTCAGCGGGGCATATTGTGCACCTGTAATCCCAGCTACCTGGGAGGCTGAGGCGATCACTGAGGGATCACTGAGGCTAGGGCTGAGGCTGTGGGTTTAGGACAACATAGCGAAACCTTGTCTCTTTAAAAAAAAAAAAGTTTTTTTTTTTTTTCTTTAAGACTAGGTCTCGCTATTTTTGGTGGTGGAACCACAGGCTCTCGTTGCCCGGGGTACCATGGACTCAAGCAATCCCCAGCCTCAGCGTCCCAGGTAGCTGGGATTACAGGCACGCACCACCATGTCCAGCTATTTTTTTGGAACTAGGTCTCGCTAAGGGCCCCAGGCGGGACTAGAACTGTGATCCCTAGCCCCTGCTGCTTCATAGGCTGAAGCTTACAGGCACGAGCCACTGTGCCCAGCGAGGCTGGCAGCTTCTTGAGGAGCTTGGCCAACTCATCTGGCCTCAGGCACTTTAGCAAAGCAGTGAAAGAAAACAAGCTCCAGAGCCCACTTCTGGACTCAGCATTTGTCACTCTCCATATACCTGCTGTAGGATCTTGGGCAAATTGCCTCTCACCAGTTTCTGTATTTGTAAAATCTAAATAATCCTCACAAAATTGGTGATTTTAATAACTTAAAATTTTCTAAGGCATAGCTTTAAAATGGTCAGAAAATCTTTGCCATAAAGACATTCCATTTAAAAAAAAACATTTTAAAAAGAGGTTTACTAGCAAAAGGAGAAAAAGGAGGCACCTGCATTGTCACAGTGGGCAGAAGAGCTGCTATTCCTGTTTTGGAAAGGAAAAGGGCTTCTAAAAAGAAACACCTGAATAGTCACAAGCGGGGAGGAGAGCTGCTCCATGTTTTACTTAATACTAGTTACCGCTGATCAAATATCAGAGGGAAGTGGACATCTGAATAAAGGGATACAGTGCTGAAAACCTGGGACACTGGCCAGATTTCCCTTTGAATTTACCGGTGATTTCCAGTACAAATTTCACTTCTCTTGCATCTGCTTCACATCTCCTGTCACCCAGTGCCTTCTCTTCTAGTGTGGGAAAATATGTGGGCATCCTAATTTTCAGAATGTTAGCGGGTGAGAGGCAGGCAGATTACCTCAGGCTGCCTCACAAGGGAAAAGCCGGTCTTTAAACCCACTGCTACCAGGCTCATCCACCCTTGAGTCACAGCAGTACAAGACCAGGTTAACAGAAACAGGGTTTGTTTGTTTGTTTGTTTGTTTGTTTGTTTGTTTGTTTGTTTGTTTGTTTGTTTTTAGAGACTAGGTCTCACTATGTTGCCCGGGGTAGTCTTGAATCCGCGGACTCAAGTGATTCCTGGCCTCAGCCTCCCAGCGCTGGGATTACAGGCCTGCACCACCACACCCGGCATGGAAATGAAACAGGGTGACCAAAGAAAGGTTTACAGGCCTGCTTCTCTCTCCGAAGCAGTTTCTTTGCATCCGCAGCCTTTTAAACCAAAATATTAAACCAAGACTATTAGTGCAGACTAATTTATTTTTAACAAAGTGATTTCTAATATCCTAATAACTACAAAAGAAACATGTAAGACTCAGAATACTTTAACATTGTACAAAACCTTTCTCAGTATTGTCCAAAGTCCTTTCACAGATTGCCCAGATATCCTCAGTCTCTCAGTCCTGATCATCTCACCAATGTCCAGTCAGAGTCCATCTCCAGACGCTTGAAGGCATGTTCCTTTGGCTGCTCCTCCTTGTCTTCCACGCTGTCTTCTCCTTGTCACCATCAGGTAGCAAAAACTCCATGGTGCCAAACCAGCAAAGTTTACTTTTTTTTCAAGCCTAACTTTTGCACGGCCTCTTTCAGACACAAATCAAACTCAGCAAAACAAACTCCAACACGGAGTTTAAATC
>PVHY01003969.1:0-100174 GCA_004024945.1 Uropsilus gracilis
TGTTCCTTTCTCTCCACATCCACACCAGCACTTGTTGTTGCTTGTTGGATGTAGTTATTATATTAAAGAACTTTATAAAAAATATGCCTGCAATAATTCAAAAGGACAATAACTATGACTCTGAATAATAACATGTGGCCATAGCACGTGGCCAGTGAAGTGGGACAAAGGTGTTAGAATAGCAGGAGATAAGCTAGTTTCTTTTTTGTTTTTAATTGCACTTTTAAATATTTCTATAGAATAGAGTGGAATGTCTTCAGAACTATAATATAAATTTCAATCTTTGAAAATATTTGCAATTTTTTTTATATCTTAGTCTTTCAAAATACAGTTTAAATCTCATGTAGGTGCTATAATAAAGTGATTATAAAATATATTCCTTTTAGATTGAAATTAAATGTAAGTAGAAAAATCTGTTGTATTAAATGTTCAGTTGATGGCAATTAAAAATCTAAATTTTGTTCCTTTCACCCCTTTTGTGTCATTTCTGAAAACTTAAAAGTATATTATCATGGCCTAAAATAACTTTTCTATCACTTAGCAGTCTACATTGTGTTGAGCTTTGTAGACATGCAATATAGATTTTTATCTGAGAGTTACACATTATTTAAAAATATTATGTGTTTTTATTGACTAATCTATAACCAATACCGTGGTCTTTGTCAAAAAATAGGATCACAAAATGTCTATTTTGGAAACTATGAACTATGGCCTGCAGTGTCAGTGATTTATAGTGAACAGTATAAACTTATACTGGAGCCAGAGTGACTGTGTTTAAATCTTTATATTTGCTCATTAGAATGTGACCTTGAGGACATTCCTTTTTTTCCATGCCTCAGATTCTTCATCAATAAAATAAAGTTGGCCTCATAAGACTTTTGTGAGGTTTAAATTAGCTAATGTGGATAAAATATTTTAGAACAAAAGCAGGTATGTAGTAGGCATTTAAATGTTACTGCTTTTATTGGTTTAGTTAAGATAGATAGAAAAGTCCATATTCCCTTTTTGCCATCTCTACAAATCTTTTATTTGCTGAATTGTTTTCTATGTGAATCATTTCCTATTTGACTCCAATATGGATTTTTCCCTTTTGAAATGTGTATATCTTCAACTGATTTATGTAATTAACCACAAAATATTAACAACAGGAGAGCAAGAATGTGACTAAATCATTTAACTTTCTTTTGTAGAATTTTTATAACAAAAATTTTAAAATAACCTTGGAAATATTTGTAGTGGTTAATAGCAAGACTGTCCCTAACCAGATCTTAGCTCCTCTGCTTTCTTGCTTTTATAGACTGGATCCTTGACCTAAGTTTCCTCTTTGTAAAATATTGACAAGTAATAACAAATAATAGTTATATCAGATTTGTTGTCCAGATTTCTTTATACGCAATATAATTACATATGTGAACAAAGTAAATATGACTTCTGCCCTTAGGAACTTCACAGTTATCAGTTAGGGGTTAGAATACAAGAATAATATTACTTCATGAGATTTTTATAGGTCTTACATAAAGTGATGAATGTAAGGATTCAATAGAACTCAATATATGTTTACTGTTTTTGAGTTAATGGTTATAGTTACTAATTTAAGCTCAGCACAGTGGATTAAAAATGTATCCTATATTATCAAGTAGAAAAAATATGCTCTGAATGAATAAACTACACTTTTTTTGTGAAACCAGAAAGGTGTTTGCTTAGTCTTATAAAAAAAATTATAAAACAACAGTGAAATTTAAATTTTAACTCACATTACCACATGTGAACAATGTCCTTTTTTACTGGGATATGCGCAAATAAGCACATTCTTAAACTAGTAGAAGTACAAATTGGTACACTCTTCTAATGGGCAGTATGGTAGTAAATATGGCCCGAGGAAAGTGTCAAAGACTAATAAGGAAACATCTACTCTATAAAACACTTGGGAAATAAGACATGAGTGTGAATTATTAAAATTTAGAAGGTTGGTGTAGGCCCCGTGGCACTTGTAAGAAGGTAATTGTGCCAACTTCATGTTGCCTCAAGACTGTATCAATACTTACTTTGAAGAAATGTAGTGATAGAGTATGATCTGTATAGTCAGTATATTCATCCTCTTTAACTGTCAAACCTGATGTTTTGATGAACAAATTCTATTTTTTTAACTTGTTTTTTGAAAATAATGGTTTTATGTAAATCTATCTGTAGAGTTTTAACAAAAGAATTTAGTTTATTCAGTATTAATGTGCTAAGGTACTTGGTCTCATTTGTTCTCCCATAGTTAATTTTCCCTATGATTTTTTTCTTTAGAGAAATTTTCTATTTCATTATGTTGGTATTAATTGCATTTCTCTCTTGTTATTTGATAATTTCCTATTATATAAATGATTATCTTTTCTTTCCCTACATTTATAATATACATAAATTTCTGGTTTTTTTTTTAATTTATATATATTTTACATCATTTCAGTCCCTGGGGGTCACCCACCACCTCCCCTTCCCACCCTCTCCAGCTGGTCCCCATACTCCCCTTGTGCAGTTTCATTTGGTTGACCATATATTAGTGAAGCCATTTGGTTTCTGTCCCTTTCTATCTGACTCGTTTCTGCTAGAATGATTTCTTCTAGGTACATCCAGGTTAAATTTCTGTTTTTGACTGAACAGAAGATACCAATTATTTCCCCCACGAAGGTGGTCTTTTCACCCACTCTCTAATACATAAAAGACTGACTTGGAATACTTTCTAATGCAAGACTTTTACTTATTTTCATCAGATAAACTTTTTTTTATCAGCCACTCCTAAGGTTTTACTGAAATATTTTATTGGAATAATTTCTTCAATCCAGTCCTAAAAGATATTACTGAAATGTCTTAAGAATTTCGCTTTTGCTTTTTTTTTTTTAAAGAATTTTTTTTGTAACTATGCATGTTTCTTTTATTTCAAGAGTCTTTTTCTTGAGTCTTGTTTTTAAACATGTCCCTTATAGTCTCACTTCTGATTTATATTTAACTGCATTTTTATACTGTAAGTTTACTTTTCTACCCCTCCCCGCTCTCCTTCATTTCCCTTCCTTGTTCAGGTTCATTTGTTTTTTGAACAGTCATTCTTGAGTGCTTTTCTCAGATATGGTACTCTGATTTCTCACATATCTGCAGATTTCTTTCTTTTGACAAGTTATTAATGTCTTACCTGAGTATAAAATTTTTAAGTGCAGTTGTTTTCTCTCTGTAATTTTTTGTTTCCAGTGTTGAAATAAATTTCATATTAGTTTGATTCTTTTTCCTTCCTTTGTGAATTGCCTTGTTATTTTTCTTCATTGACTCATTGGGCTAAAGTTTGGTTGTTGGCATTCTATCAGAGGTGGTAGTGGATTTTGAAGAAAAAACATGTTCTTTACCCCAGCACATCATTAATTAGAGGTTTACAGTATCCTGCACTAAATTAATGCACTAAATTAATGAACTGTTTATTTTTCCATCTTAGGCCTCAAGCATTTTTAGTTTTAGATCCTAGTGGGTCAGACACATTACCTAAAGCCAGTGTTAACTGTTTCTTTAGATTTTCATGTATGTATTCTTATCAGGGTTATCTTATGCCTTCCTCTTGGGTCCCTTTTCGTCTTTGGAGGAGAAAACCAAGACAAGTTCCCTTGTCAGGAGGCCCTTGAAAATGATACCTCACTTTTACACTCAGTAGACACTTGGCTTGAAAGACTGAGTTGGTTGTGAGGAAAAGTAAAGCATTTAAATTATCTTTTTAAGATCCTTAATTTATAGTTTTATTTTTAAGTAGTCTTTTATAAATTTTTAAGTAGTCTTTTATAATTTTTTTTTCATTTTTTTTCTTGTTTTGTAAATTATGATAATAAAAATATTGCTAACAGCACTCTCATTCTCTCTCCCACCCCTAAAGTCAGCTGTGACTGCAATAACAAAATACCATAGGTTGAGTATCTTAGCAACAAACGTTTGTTTTTCACAGTACAGAGACTGGATGCCTGTGATTAGGGTGCAGCATGGTTGAATAATGGTAAGGGCTCACTTCCATTTGTGTACTGCCAACTTTTTGTTATGTCCATATGGTGGAAAAAGAGAGCTAACTCTCTGGCCTGTTCTTACAATGACACAGAACCCATTCATTAGTGTACCAGTTCCACAGCCTCCCAAAGATCTACCTCAAAATACCATGTTGGGGATTAGAGTACAACATTAAAATTTTCGGGGAACACAAACATTAAGTTCATAACTGAGCAAACAAATTTCTTTTTTAAATGACCTAATTCTTTGTTTTGTTTTTTCTTTAGTTTATAGTCACCCATTATGTTTATCAGTGATTTTTTAAACTCCTGTATTTACTTAGATGAATGTTGTGAATTCTGTCCCTTTACATTCCCATGCATAAGACAAAGAAGCTTTGTGTCCTATACAGCAACCCCCTTGCTTCTTTTGCTCTTTGTCAGTGTAGCCTATGATTTTAGATATAAATTATGTACGTTGCTTTTATTCTTTCTTCTGTATATCTTTTAGGTAGTTTGTTGGCACTTATATTTTCATTTTGCAATGAGATATTTAGTGTTTTAACTCATCTCTATTTTAACTGACTCTGATGTTCATTAATAGTTATTTTGTACCTTGACTTTACCTTCTTTTCAGAATTTTCCTCTCAGTTCAAGTATATTTTCATGCTTCTAAGAAGTATTCTTATTTTTCATTTCTTCATAGCCTAGAATCTTTTTATTATGGTCTAATTATAATACACACAACTTTAATATTAGGGGGAAATAAAAGGCTGTATTTAGTAACTGTTGGTGATCATATTTTTATTTAAATCTTAAAAGTAAATTTGAATTCTGTTATTTCTATTTTTCTAAGAAACTTAAGAAGTATATAAATTTTTGTTTTCTCCTTTTAGAACTTAATACTGATTTTAGAGCCTCTGAAATCTTTAAATCATGCTAAAAGTAGGGACTTTCCATTTATCTCTAAGAACTTAGTTGATATTTTATACATTAAAGAATTGTTTTTCATGTTATAATATTAGTCTACACAAAAGAACAATTGTATTTGTAATAAAAGTTTTATTAAGCTTCAGTAAAATAAAAGTGCTGATATTGTAATTTTGTGACTTATATTTTATGTAATTATGGATGAAATTCTTAGAATTAGCAATTTGCTGTAGTTTATTATATTTTGCATGAAGTGTTTATGAAGTTACTGGATATTGCTAAATACCCCAAGTTCAAATACTTATTTTTAAGTGTAAAAGAAGAGAAAATTTTAGCTTTATAGCCATGCACATTTCTCATTAAAATTGAATTATGAAATAGACTAATAACTTTTGTTAAAATAGTTGCAAAATAATTATCAACAGAATTATATTCTTCCAGCTTCCACAGTATGTGTTGAACCACACTATTTAATTTGGTTTAAAGAGTTAATTATCTTGAGAGGATATTTAATATCCTCTAGCATATGACAGCTTCAAAATATAAATATGGTAATTTATTGTAAAAAGAAGAAAGCTAGGGCACATCATTGTTAATGCAGTCCTTTTATCTCTGTTAAATGGAACTCATATTAAGCTTTGAATCTCAGGGGAGAAGGCACAGGGTGGGGAGGGTATGGAAGGAGCTTATTTTGCCCTTTGTGTACATCAGAAAACTATCTTAGCAAACTGCACTTCCAAGTCTAGTTGAATAATGGGAAAGAGCAATTTTGATCCATCATTTTTGTAAAACTGCATGTAGTGGTGGTGCTAATGGTATTTTTAATCTCTTAATTTTATTATGTTGGTACCTTTCATCTGTGGTGCTTTAAAAGTTATACTTAATTTCATAGGAAACACACTTAATTTGTAATAGCAATTTAAGTTTTAGATGTGTATGTGCACGTGTGTGTTGTGTGAAGTGCTTGTTGTTAAGACTTTCTAAATGCCCATGTGTTTTAACAGCATAAACCAGTGTGAACATTGCAGACTGAATAATTATATTTGTAATAATTATCTTGTATTCTTTCAATTAGAAACCTCTGTCAACTAGAAGTTTTTTTTATATAACATGAAAGATATTCATGTTTATAATGACAAACAAGTTGCAGGTTTTAGAATGTTTTCCATTATCAAAGAAAATCTTAATAATGCAGCTTTTAGAATATATATATATAAATATATATATATATATATGTTTTCATTTGCTTTTTAAAAACCGCTAATCTAAATTATACATTACTATATTGGTGTCAAAAATATTTTTACTAACCTTTATACTATTATATGAGTACTTTGCATATCATCAGAATTACTTCTTATGGGTAATATTTTGACTTTTAGAAATAGAACTGAAATAGGTATTATTTATATTTTAAAAATTGCATGGGCATTTAGATATGGGTTTGTTGTAGAAACTATGGATTATATTTCATGGTCTCAAGGGAATTTAGAATAAATTAGGAGTAAATTACATGAATTCATTACTAAGAAGAAAAGACCTTTATCATAATTTAAGAAAATATTATTGTCCTGCTTTCAGACTTTCAGTGCTTTCAGACTTTCAGTGTAAATAAGCAGCATTGTTAATTATAACTGACTTATATTATTCAGTATATTATGAAACTGACTTATATTATTCAGTATATTATGAAAAATCATCTATGTAGAAACCATATTGTTCGGTACTGTGAGTAAAAAGATGAATAAATTCTACTCTGAAGGTGTGAGGAACTTGACTGGTGAGACAGCTGTAGATAAGTATTGTGAAAGATTTTGTGCTATCAATATGAATAAAGTATTAAACTTTATATTATTTTTTTAAATCTTTAAACTTTAAAAAAATATGAATCATATTACATGTAAAATATTTTAATTAATTGTAAGTAATAGCACAAAATGTAGACTAGTAACAAATTGTCAAGAAAGCCAAAATAAAGACTGAGAACTAATCTTGGAGAATTGGTAGAAAGTGAAAAAAGGTTTGATATCTGTGTTTTAGGAAGTGATTCTGGATAGAGGATAGATATTGCCAACATATTGCAAGAAGTTTTATAAGTTAGGAACCTGTACATCATCTTTGTTTTCAATGAAATTATCCAATGAAGTCCTAAAAGTTTTACTTCCTAGACTTTGCTTAAATCTATGACCTTTTTAAAGTTCAGATTAGCATTGTATTACCTGGACTACTGCTGTAGATCCTAACTGGTTTTGCTTCATTATTCTTGTTCTCACCAGATACTTTGTCTAACATTAGTAGGCATTAGTAGAACTCTGACATTGTTTATTTTCATTCATTGTTGTTCATATTCTCTCTCCTCTTTCTTTGCTCCCTTGTGTTCTCCCCGCCTCCTCTTGTCTACTTCCCTCTTCTTTTGCCTAGTGTAGTAGTTAGAACTGATCATTTTGTCCCTGGAAAACATATGTTGTTAGCTTCTGGTATCTGTAAACGTGAACTTTTTGAGAAATAAGGTATATAATTAATATGTAAGTTTAATTGAGATCCTAGCGGAATAAAGTTGATGCTTAGTCCACTATGCCTGCCTTTATTAAAGAAGATATAATAAGAGGAGAAGAGATACATGCAGAGAGAATGTCATGTGATGGAGGAACAGGTTGAAATGCTGCCGATCGGTGTTCCTACCAAGTCACCAGAAGTTATAAATAGACAGAGTAAACATCACCCTGTCAACATTTCAGACTTTTGCCTCTAGAACTCAGACTATACTTTTCTTTTTTAAGACCATTCAGTTTGTGGTACTTTGTTATAAGAGTCCTAAGACATGAATATACTTTTATATATTGTTATATAGTTTAGCTTTCATATTATCTTCCCTATGTTAGATCTTTGCTAAATAATGTTTAGGTGGATTTATTATTTTTCAGTTACACTTTAATAATAATCTTTACATTTTAAATGTGTCATTTTGTTCATTTGCAGTTTAGTTAGTCGATGTAGGGTTTTTTGGGTCATCTTGTTATCTCTTTTACCTTTTCTATATTTTCCTCTTGTTTTTTAGTTTGATTCTTTTTTCCTCATTGATCTAATTTCTACTCAATGGTAGGTTATATTTTAAATTAGTTTTGTTCTTTTGGTGTCTACTCTAAAAATTAGGTTTAAATCAACATCTTCACATTTCCAAGTAATATATTTTAATTTTAACCACCAATATCAGCTTAAGTGTTGAATGTTTTCCTTTATTAAAGCGTACAATGCATGATTATTTTTATTATGTGTAGTCAATCTTTGATTGATTTTCTTACTTACACCTTTACTTATGCATCTTAGACTTTGTATGTGGAACTCTGCCGGTAGTTGCATTCTTTAACATCTTTTTTTAGCTATGCTGGTAGCAAATTTAGTTGTTTTTATAGTAGTTTTTATTTCACTTTTCTTAATTGTACATTCAATTCTAAGTAAAGAGTAATTTAGACATTCCAGTGTCTTTTGGCTTTCATTGTTAAAGTTGCGAAATCAGCTGTCATTATAATTGACTCCTTTGAAGATAACCTTTCTTCTGTTTGCTTTTATGGTTCAGTTTTTATTTTTAGTGTATTGCAGATACCCTGTGATGAATCTAAGTATGGATTTTTTAATTTGCTAGTGAAATTTATTGTCCTTTGGAAAATTTATATATATATGGTGTTTATATATATGTTTATATATATATGATCTCAGTGACATTATAGAACATAACTACACACACTATATATATATATATATATATATATAAATATAAATGTATAGCTTGATTTTTTTTTTGTCAGTTCGGCTAAGTTAAAATTATATTTCCTATATTGGAAAGTGTTTTACGTATTTATCAATTTCAAACATTTCCTGTCCTTTGACATTACCTTTGTCTAATTTCTTTTCTCTTTTTCTGGAATTCCAATTGATTCATTTGTTAAATACAAAAATTGAGCATTCTGTGTTTGCTAGTTACTGTTTCAGGAACATGTGATGTATTCATGGTGAGAGAGCAGAAGAGAGAATGTGAATATAAACATAACACATAAGTAAACTAAAAGGTACTTGAAATGAATATATGGAAAAAGGATAGGGTACAGGATTGAGTATGCTAAGTGGAAGGAAGGAGGGAAGAGTTGAAGTGTTTTGATATTAATAAAATAAGATCTAGGCAAAAAGTTGAGGAGGCAAAGGAGTGTGCCAGGCAGGTATGTGGAGGGGAGAGCACTATACAGGAGAAAAATATAGAGCATATGCTCCATGACTGGCATTGTGGCCCAAGTGGCAAGAGGTGAATAAATGAGGGAAGAAGTTTCAGAGGTCAGGCTCTACCTTTATCTCACTTTATGGCTTCTGTAAAGTGTTCAGCTTTTTGTTTGAAGGATGTAGGAGAATTGTAGGTCTTTGTGATGAGTGATATGATTTGATTTATGTTTTATCAGAGTACCTCTAGGGTTCTGAAAATGAACAAGGAAAGATCAGGAAACTAAGAGGTTAGTACAGGAACACAGGGGATATAGTTTTATATCTAGAATGAAGGTGGCATCTTTGGCTATGGTGAGAAGTAGTCAGATTCTGAATATAATTTGAAGGTATAGTGTGATTTATTTTGTCAGTTTGGCTAAGTTAAGATTATGTTTTCCAGAATTCCCTTCCCCGTGTAGTATCATTTAGTTTTTACTGTTTGAATTACCTCTAAGTTTAACACTGAAGAACACTGTGTAGTGTTCCTAAGTGCAGGAAGACTGTGTATTTTTTTTGTATTAGATAAGTCATTCAGGCATAAATTGTAGTGTTGTTGGCCATGAGTTCAATGTTAATGAAATAATGTGGGTTTTAAACAGAAACACAGAGGAAACTGGTTATATATTATTTGATTGATGAAAATGTTATGATTAGTAATTTGCAGAAATCTAATGCTTTATCTCTCAAGGAGCACTGATTCAGTATTTACTAATTTTGTGATCTCAGTGACTTTAGATCCTAACTACCATAAATAGCATGAATGGACTGAATGTTCTTTTCTTTTAGACTTAGATTCCTTGAAATAATAAACTTTTTTCTTTTACTCCCCACAAAGACCTAATCATTCTGCACCTCTGCAGTATTGAATAGTAACATGTTCATATTGAATAGTAACATGTTCAGTTATAAGTGAGTGTTTCTCACAAAATATGTGACCAGTACACTCTTTTATAAATATAGAATAGTTTACATTTGAGAACAAAAGGTACCATACTTAAGATGTTACTTTCATTTTAGACTTATTTTGTCATAATCACAAAATGAAATTAGACTCCTGCAGCATTTTGGATTTACATAAAGATACAAATGTTACTGATAAAAGAATTTTTCTCTTTACTATATCATAATGTTGTTATGATTTGTTATCATTTTGATGGTAATTTAGATTCAGAAGTCTTATAACATTTGAAAGTATTTTTGAAATAGTAGCATTAGAAATGTTCTGCAAGTTTTCTTGTAATTTTGTTCCACCTACCAGAATTGGCCTTTCCACCATAAATTGGATTTATGATGAGGTCTTTTGGAAGCACTTACCTTCTTTTAAGAATTACAGAGCAGGGATGGTTTGAGGGAAATCAGGTCATTTGCAATGCAGGCTTTAACTGATATGAGAATTTTGGAACTAGAATGTCTTCCAGAATTTTACCTAATTTAACTGGCCTTTTGTAATTACACATCATTAGATACTAGTAACTGTAGTGAAAAGTCATAATTTTGGTTGAAGAGATTTCATTCAGCTGCCTGCAATTCCCAATTATTTGTTAATAATAGCTATTGAGTAACCCTGGTACCTACAATGAATACCTCATTTCTAGAGAGGAGAAATCAGGTAGTCAGCGGCAGCACCCACTACTTTTCTCACCTGGCTGCTTTTTATTTCTCAGTGGCACGTAAAATAATTGTGGCTCTTAAAATCTGTAACCTCTTAGATTTGATGAAACTAAGTATTTTCAAAGTTTAAAGATTGTGTTGATGACATCTGTTCAAGAAGACGGAATGAAAGGTCTTTCTGGTTTATCCATATGAAGAGTCGTGTACTTCAAGTCATCGAAAACAAAATTTTTTTAAAGGTAATTACCACATATCAGATGCTATTTTAAGAGCTGGAAAATATAGCAGTGAATATTAAGGGGAAAGTCCCTGTCATCACAAATCTGACATTCAGTGGAGGGAGACAAAATATAGAAATAAACAGATTATATGTCAGAAGGTATGACAGTTATATAGCTCTGTATTTGATATTCACCTAAAAGTTACGACGACTGTCTGACCAAGAATTTGGAGGACATGCTAGTTTTCTTGATGAATGTTTCTTGATTAAGGAGTTTTCTGCCTCAGTAGTGAAAATTAATGAGCCATTTATAGTTTTATTGGCAAAATCTTTAGGGATAAGTGAAGATTTTTTTTTTTCTCTGTGTGTGTGTGTAATAAAGTTCATAAGCGTGGATTTTGCCTCTTACCAGATTTTGCATTTTTGTTAATTCTCATGAAAAACATTATTATTAAAAATATTTTGTGTGTTTTATTATACACGAGTGTGTGCTGAGCATCATTCACAAAAATTAGACACAGAAGCCTTACTAGCGTGCTAAAATGTTGAAAATAAACCCTGTAAGTAATGATATTTTTTGATTTCTGTAAACATCGGTTACTCACTAATTTGTGTTGGTGAAACAACTTGGATTTTTCCTGAAATGCAGAGTTTATGAAATTAAATGCAAAAAATGAGTATTGCATATTATATCTCATTAGTAGTAAATCTGCCAAATACTTGGCAGAGCTTGGGAGGTTGTTGTGCATGAGCCCCCAAATATGAAACATGAAAGAACTGTGAACTGTGTCCTGTGTAACAAAGAATTAAAACACCACAACACTGTAAGCAAGTATGCTGAAAGAATAAAGTCCTGAAGATTTATACAAGTACAGATAAAGAGGAGGAAGAGTAGGGACAAAGAGGGAAGAAATCACAAAGGATAATGGTAGTGAATTATGAGTCATTGGATGGCAGGTACCCTCTGGTAATGGCACTTGATAGACAAGATCCTCATGTTCCCACACTTAAAAACTAAACTATTATTTAAAAATTAACAAATAATATTGAGAAAAATATGTAATAAAATGTAAAGATTATTCAATATTTAAATTAAACAGAAGAATTGTTGGCATTCTGGTAAGATGGAAATAAATGGTTATGTTATTGCAAAAAAAAAAAAAAAAAGGAATAAAAAAAAAAGCAAAAACAGCCCCAGCCCACATGGAAGGGCTTCAGAGTGGTTTGTCGTTTTTGAGGACAACTTTGGAATTTTTATAGCTATACTTTAGCTTTGGGTCTAGGGCATTAGTCCTTGGTATCCTGGAGTTTGATTGTTAACCTTGGCCAACGTCCTAATGTAAATTAACCAGCGATAGTGTCATGGGCTTCTTATTCCTCCCATTATGTCTCCTAGGGCCCTCGTCCCTATCTTTTTGTCACGATCTAAACCCTCAATAGAGTTTTCTGGTGAATATCCATACTGTTTTCCATAATAACTGCAGTATTCCCACTAATAGTTTATGATGGTTGCCTTCTCTTCACACATTGTCTTGGAGAATAACCATTTTCATAAGTGTGAGGCAATAGCTGATTATTTTTTGATTTGCATTTCTTTAATATTAAGCAATGATAAATGTATTTTCCTGTGCATGTTGGTTATCTGTATGTCTCTTTTGGAGAAGTATTTGTGCAGATTGTTCTATCATTTTTTATTTGAGTTGTTTTGTTTGAATGCTGATATATGTATATTAATCTCTTGTTAGACATATAACGTACAAATATCTTCTCCCATAGTGGGAGAAATGGGCTTGCTTCTTTGTTTTGTTGCAAGTCTCTTATGCTGTGCCAAAGCATTTTAGTTTGATGTTGTCCAATCTCTTTATTTTTGGTTTTGTGTCCCTTGCCCTTGGAGTCTTGTGACCACACACATCTCTACGGTTAATATCAAGGAGCATATCAGCCGTGTTTCCTTCTATGTTTTTTTATAGTATCAGGATTTGCATCCAAATCTTTTATTAATTCATTTTGATTTAATTTTTAATGGTGTCAGTTAGTGCTCAGGTTCATTCTTTTGCATGTGGCTGTCCAGTTTCCCAAACATCATTAATTGAAGAGATTTTTCTTCTAAGTTGTGGCTCCAATTAGTTATCCATCTGTGTGTGTTTTTATTTTTCGGCTCTGAAGTTTTCTCACTTTTCTGTGTATCTGTTTGTATTCCAATACTTAGTTGTATTGATTGCTATCACTTTGTAGAATAGTTTGCATTGAGGAATGTGATACCTCCATTTTTGGTTGTTCGTCTTGGAAATGTTTTTGCCATTTGGGGTGTTTAGTTCCAAATAAATTTCATGGTTTAAAAAAATTGTTTTTCTGTGAAAAATGCTATTGGGATTTTGATAGGCGATGACTTTTTAGTATTCCTTTATTGCTCTATATTTGACAAACCTTGACATTGTACTAGCTGGAGAAGCAGAGATACAGTATCTTGGTCATGTGTCATGAAGCAGAGCACAAAAAGGAGGAAAGAGGAAGTAAAGTGATAACTTGTCAAAAAGACAAGCCTTGAAAGCTGACCATAGATGAAACAAGGGAGAAGTGAGAATGGGGAGTGGAGAAATAAATACAGGGGATATATAATGATGAACTATTTGGTGCTTTGATTGTAGGGAACTATGGTGAGTGCACCTGAGGGGAGAAATCATGTACTCTTCAGATATTAGCAACATGTAAGGGAAAAATAATGCATTAAAAAATGATGACTTATCACAATTATAGTTGATGATTACCATAGTTATTTTTAGAGACTGTAAGGAAATCAAGCTATTATTTTGAAAACCAGTAAAGGCAAAAGAACCAAACCTTTTCCTGCACCTTTTTTATATAAGATATATCTCAGCAGAAATAGGTTTCTTTTTACCAATTTAATTTACTCAGTCATATGATAAAAAAAAGAGAATATCACCATTTTGCAACTCCTGTATTTAGACCAGCACTGTCCTATAGATATAAAATGTATAAGCAGATTTTTTTCTGACAACTACAACAAAATGGTAGAAGCAAATAAAATTAACTTCAGTACAATATTTAGTGCAGTGTATCTAAAATTGTACCATTTCAATATGTAACTAATATGAAAATCAGCAAGTAGTTACTTTTTTCCCCCATACAAAATCTGAAATTTCATGTATATTTTGTTTATAGACTTATCAGTTTGAAAAAGGCCATTTCTAGTGCTCAAAAGCTGTATTTGTCTACTGTAGTGGATTGTTCAGAACTAGCTAGTGATTATCAGGGGATTTAACATTTTAAGAGAGAGAGAACCTGATATTACATACTTCCTGGTAAAATTGCAAATCTTCCTCTGAAGTAGTCATGCCAAAATAATTAAACTATTGGGAATTTCATTAAACATCTAGATCTAATTTTCTGCTTTCAAGAAATGGAATAAAGGTGCATGTTAAACTAGCACTATTGTGAAATTAAAGGTAAAATCTAGATCATAGGACTTGGCTTCTTTAAAAAATTAATGGCAAAAGCAGAGGAGATAGAGTCAGAAGAGCTCAGTGACTTATTAAGTAACTGAAAATAGGGTTCTTCTTTGGACCCTGCTTCTAACTGTTAAAAATATTAAACAATAGGGAATGTTTGAGCACAGACTAGACATTTGTGGTGATACAGACTGGATTTGTGGATGGTATAAGGGAATTGTCATTCTGCTTAAAAGCAAGTTTTAAAGAATATGTATTGAAATTATGTGAATGAAGTGATATCATGTTTGGGATTTATGTAAATAATTTGGAGGTGTGAGTGAATATGTGGAGGTAAGCAAAATTCTTGAGTTGATGTTTCATTGCAGCTAAGTTCATGTGGTAATTCATTGTGCAAAACTGTTTTTTATGCTTTAAATGTCTGGAAACTTCCAAAACAAAGATTTTTTTTTTTAAGTCTGTGAAATTCGGCTTCAAAATCAGGAAAGTATTTTTAACTTTTTATTTTGAAATAACTTTAGACTTATGGAAAGTTAAAGAAATGTTAGAGTTCCCATATGCCCTTTATTCAGCATGTACTCAGTTTTCATTGTTTTTTTTTTTCCCCATTTTACTCTATAGCCTTTTGCTTCATAAACCATAACTAAGTGTAACAGTTGCTGAGTTCTGTGACTCCTTTTAGGGAATCGATCTTGAGGGTGGTTTTGGGAGACAACAACATAGTATCTGGGTTTAGGTTTTTCGATACTTTATGATTAGATTGAGGTTGTGTGTGTGTGTGTGTGTATTTTTTTCTTTTTCAAAAATATGCTGACTTGATTTACCCTTCTCTTATCATTTTAGAGAGTAGATGATAGAGTTCTAGTGACATTAACCATGGATTTTTCCTCTGTAAAATTGCAGCCTTCATTTCTCTAATAGATTCTTGGGGAAGATGCTTTCAATCTATCTAAATATCATTTCCTCCCCAAGCTTTCACCTATTAGTTTTAACTTCCATTGGTGGATCCTGCCTGTAACAGTTTTTACAACAGTTACATGCAGTGTTACTTGCAATGTTCTCATGGTAACTTTGTATATTCAGAAAAGTTATCTTAATTTGTAAATAGGCATATACAATTTGGTTTTATTTGTAGCTAGAAATAGTAATAATTTGATTACTTTTCATAGCTTATTATTCATAGTCATCATATTTGTAAAGAAAAAGAAATGAGAGCTGTTTTGTGACCCTCCTAAATACTCTAGGTTTACATCATTTTAGCAAATAAAAAGTATTACCCTTAAAGTATTTGTTTCCTGGTTTTTAATTTTTTTTCTTTTCTCATAACTCAATAGTTTTTCAATGATAGGGTGCTTAGTATCCATATAGTAGTAGTTTTCTCCCTTTTCTTCTTTTGGTTCATTTCTGGAACTCTTTTTGTGTTCTCAGGAGTGTTTTGTGTACACTTGAGAATAATGTGTGTTCTTTAGTTTTGGGGTGTAATGCTCTGTAAATATTCATCGTATTTAGTATATGTGCTGCCAAAGCGAGCACTAATTTGTCATGTAAGATTGTTTCCGTTTTGATCTTCTGTCTGTATGATCTATTCATTGTTCTAGGAGGGATGTTAAAAGTCCCTACTATTATTGTGTTGCTATTATTGTCTCCCTTCAGGTCTGTTAATATTTGCTTTACATTTTTTGTGTGCATATAAGTAACTGTTACTCTTCATGCTATGTTGACCCCATTATCTGTATATATCTTTGTTTCTTGTTACCTTTTTTTTTTTTTTGGCTCTCAGTGTATTTTATCTGATATAACTAAGATTGTTTCTGCTTTTTAAAAAATTTTATGAGCATGGAGTACCATTTCCAAAGTACTGTGATAACGGATTATTAAAATCAAATAACTCATCATGTTTAAGTTACAATGACAACATGTTAAATTCTTTCTTGTCATATGAAGAATCAACTTCTCAACATAGCTTAAGAAACTATTCATGTTTAGTAACAGAAATAAAATTATCCTAAGAAAAATCATGTGCTACTTTTCTCTTTGACTGCCACCTTCTGTATTTATAAAGATAAGCTTGATACTATTCTTATCAACTTTTTCAGAATAATCACTGCTTGTTCACTAAGCTGTTTTATTTCCTTGTATTAACTCATTTTCTGAAGATGATGAATTCAACAAAATTTATTTGATGAAATTTACTGCGTTAACAAATGCAAATATAAGTTATTTGCATGTAGTTTAATTGTGATATTTCAGTTCCTTAGGAAAATAGAAGGATCCTAACAGAGAGTTTAATATGTTTCTGGGCTTTGTACTAAGCAGTTTGTATTTGTCCTTTTAATTTATTGCATTTAGCCTGTAAAGTAGATGCTGCTATCTTCATTGAAGATATCCTCATAGTAAAAATGTCTACACTTAGAAATAGTAAATTAGTTTAACATGGTAGTTTGTCTAAAATCATATAGCTATTTTGTAGAATCTTTGTCATACTCCAAAGTTACCCTTTTTCTACTATAGTCATGATTTTCAAACTGTTATACATGAATAGTACAGTGTTTTGTTTGAATCAGGGATTCTACACTGCCCTCTTGTGCATTTTTAATATGAAAATGATTAATGTAAAGTTGTTATGTTACAATTGCATATTAAAACTATTGGTTTAGCTTTTTGAAATCTAGCGTACTTTTGTTTGTTTGGAGATGAAAGGGTTAGCCCTGTAATACCTGATTGTTTCCTCTTAGACATCCTTCTATGATCCATATAATTCCAAATAAAACTGTGCCTTAAACTGTGATTAATCAAGCTGCCTTTGCCATTTGCTTGCTATGTAAATGGAAAATTTAGCCTAACTATTCATTTTTCTTTATAACGCCAAAAATTAATTTTTAGTCATTACTCAATAAGCCCTCTAAAAGTTAAAAAAAAATAAACAAATTTTAAGTCACACGAGAATCATGTAAGAGCCAAATTCTAGCTATTACAATCTAATCTTAGAATTCTTACGGTGTTTGATGGTGTGTGGGACTAACTTTATACCTTGTTAGTAGCTCTCTAACAGTTAACTATAGTACTCTTTTATTGATGTATGTATGTGTCTGTTTGTTTGTATTTATAAATCACAGAGTATCTTGTGCTTGCCTAATGTTTCCGATAAGTTATTAGAAGTCTTTTTCCTAGTGCATTTAAAATATTTCCTTCCTTATCACTAATAAGAAAGGGAACACAAATTATTAAAGTTGTTGATGATGATGCTTTAAAAAGATGTCCTTTTACATTAACTAGTCATGTAACTGTGTTTAATGCTTACATTTAAACAAATTTTTAAAATATTTCTTAAAGTTGTGCTTTTTTCTATTGCATATTTAAAAACATTTGAACAGAATTGATGAACTTGTAAGCAAAGTTTTAAAGTTTTTTCTTTTCATGGATCAGAAAGTGTGGTATATTTACACAATGAAATATTATTCAGCAATCACAAAAAAAAAAAAACCAAAAAAGCAAAAACAAGCAGTGCATTTGTGACAAAATGGATGAGCTAGAAGAAATCATGCTAGTGGAAATAAGCCAGGAAGAAAAAGAGAAATACTGGATGATCTCACCTATAACTGTGATGTAGGGAAAACAAACAAAGGGGTCAGAAAAAGTTAAAACTTAACAAACTGACAGAACTAAAGTATAAAGCAGAGGAGGGGAGAGGGATGAGCCCAAGAGATTAAAATTACAGTTCATGGTTACAAGATGGTGGGAGAACCTCAGGGTATGTAATGATGTGGAAAAAAGAAAATACATATATATGCAGTGAATTAAAAAATTAAAAAAATAAGAATAAGTAAAATAAAGTAACTAAAAAAGAAAAGCAGCATATCCTAGGCAATATTCTCTGCATCCTTAGAAATCATAGTGAAGCCTATAGTCATAGTAATAGAAAAATTTCCTAACATCAGTAAAAAACTAGTATGTAAAAACGGTATGACTGATAACATGTCTAATATGTATGCATGTAAAGAAATATATGGATAGGAATTTATAGAAATAATCATTTTATACCGTTTATTTAAAAAATATGAAGTTGTTTTTTTCAGTTGTCCTTGATTTCTCACTTGTTGGTGACTTTCCTTTCTTTTTAGAAAGTAAACTCTCAGCTTTCTGCCTTAATCTGACATATGTTGTTAAAAGTGCTGTTCTGTTAATGTTTGGTTGTACATATAAAATTTCTTTGTTTGAGTCATCTTTTCTGTTTATTCTGTATTCCTTTTTTTTTTTTTTTAAGTTTACATTTTACTACAAGCCTGTGTCTGATTCAAACGTGATAGGATCCCATCTCTTCAGGTGTTATGTCAACACACTACACAAACCATCAAGGCGTCCATAGAGCTCCTTGTAGCCCATTGTGCTTTGTACTTCCTTTATTTTCTACATCCCCCTCCCCAATAGTCTCAGCTTTACAGACAGTTTTTTAGGGTTTGCTTCTGTTTTGGTGTTGTTGAACTTTGTCTTGTCTTTTTATATTTTGCATATGTAAAACCACATGATACTTGTCTTTCCCATTTAGCTTGTTTTGTTTAGCATGATCTCTAGTTCCATCCACGTTGTTGCATGGATTGAATTCGTGTGTGTGTGTGTGTGTGTGTGTGTGTCTATTAATTAATAGCTGAATAGTATCCCTTGGTATAATTATACCACATTTTCTTAACCCACTCAAATGTCCTTGGACATTTAGGTGCTTCCGTTACTTGACTTTTATAATAATGCTGAAATAAACAAAAAAGTGCATACATTTCTTTGTATTCGTATTTTTGCATTACTTGGGCAGAAACCTGGAAGTAGAATTACTTAATGATGTTGTAGACCTGTTTTTAATTTTTTGAGAAATTTCATGCTGTTTTCCGTAGGGGCTGGACCAGTCTACTTTCCTGCCAACAGCGTACTAGTTTCTTTTTTCTTCATCTTCACAATCACTTGTTTTTAGACTTTATGATAGGCACCATTCTCATAGGTTTGAGGTAGTGGCTCATTTTGTTTTTGATTTGCATTTCTCTTGTGAGCAGTTTTCATGAGCTTGTTGGCCATCTGTATATCTTTGGAGAAGTACCTGTTTAACTGCTGCCCATTTTTTGTTTGGGTCTCTTGTTTTTCTTTTTGTTGTGTTATGTGAGTTCTTTGTAGATCTTGGACATTAGCTCCTTAAAAAATATATGATATACAAATATTCTCTCCCATTGGAAAAGTTGCCTTCATTTATGTTGCATTGTCATTGTGTCATAAATGCCTTTTATCATTGACTGATGAAATACGAATATAATTTTTCCAATTCCTTATAATATTTTGAATTATATGAGTTTCTTTGATATGCATATTTTTGGAGATAATATATGACCCTACTCATAGTAACTGGAAAGCTAAGGCATCATGTTCTCTTCTCATCAATTCATTTCTCATACCTTGCATCTGGCAGCCAACATCATCTTACTAAGTGGTGATTATATTCAGTTATAAAGATAATAGCTGTTTTTGAGGGGTAAAACAATTTAGGTCATAAAGAGGTAAAATTATCCCTTCTTGTTACTCAAGCACAACCATCTTTTTTTTTCCCCCACAAGGAAAATTATCTCATTATTTTATTGACATATATATATTTCCTTATATCATTGTATACACAATAGTTATCCCACCATCATATATACTAGATTATTTCCTTTTTTCCAGATTATTTCTTTTTCTTAGAGTTTTTTTTATTGATTACACACACACACACATATACACATATATATACATACACATAAATAATACATCATTGTCTACCCCGAGGTTCTCCCATCAGTATCACCTGTGAATCATCTTAATATCTTGTGCCCTCCCAACCAATTTTAATAGTTTTTTTATATCCAATTACTCTTTATGAGATCTTTTCATAGTATGTCCTTATTGTACTACTATTGAGAACCGATGTAATGACTATTAAACTTTGATGTGCAATCTTTTGGCTTTAGAATGTAGAGGGAAGTCAGGCCTGACGAAGTCGAGCACTATTCCATTTCATATTTTGAGTGCCTGTAATTCTGCTGATGTGTTGCTTAATAGGTCTAAACTCCAGAGTACTTCCTGCTTTTCTTGAACATCCTAGTTGTTATCTCTTAGAATTCATCTGTTTTCTTTTCTGATGTCTTTATTTTCTTGCTCTTGAAAAAGGACTATTGGGGTTTCAGGACAAATTTGATGTTCTAGAACTAAAATAAGATGACATCTACATGTTGGTAGAGTTGGTAACTGATGAATACATTTTGTTGATTCTTCTAAGATGACATAAACAAATGTATGTTCTGTATATAATTGGGTGGTTTTGCATCTAAAAGTTGAGCTTGATTAGCTTAAAAGATGAGTGGAAACAACCACTTGACTATGAGTTTTCAAATTGAAACTCTTTAAAAAAATAAACTTCTGTTATTTCATGTATTATATCTATAAAGTACATTTACATTGTAATAGGATCTTCGTATAGTAAATTCATGTTTTGGATTTTCTGGGGCTTTACAATAAAATTAAACAATGTTATATTAGTTATATGGAGCATGTGCTAGGGAGGACATAATTAAATATATTTATTTTTTTTTACACAGCAGTTGCATTGGGAAAATATATCTTAATTCTAGAGTGTGAAATTTGAACAGGCAGAATGGTAAACATTTTTAACATTTTAAAGTCTTTCAATCTGTTCTATATAAGATGTGATTTAAAAAAAAATCTGCTTTTGTTACATAATAAAAATAGTTCTTAAAAGCAAAACCTTTCTTCTCTTCAGTTACTTTGTATTTTCACACAGAAACATAAATCTTGTTTGTTTCAGATTGTTTCAGATTATCATTATTTCATATTATCATTAAAGATCACTGGATTTTTTCAGTTCAACCAGATTTTTATTTACGCAGCATGCACACTTTGTTCTTACCTATGACTATTGTCCTTCCCTGTCTCAGCCTGTTTGTTGGGAACCGAGCAGGTTATAAGAAAGGACAATGAGAGAGATTGACTAGAAGCATGGACTAGGCAACCCTTTATTCATAAAGAAGTGGGTATTTATAGAGTACAAAGCACAATTCACAACGAATCTCACAGGAAGGTAAATGGTGAGGGGGCAATAAAATTGGGTAACACATTGGTTCCTGTGAGGTCATTGAGGGCAGGGGGGGGGGTCACTCACAAGTTGGCTGCTATCTCTAAGGAATGTTTCCTTAGGTAAACATTGGAGGAGTGGTGATGCTATCACTCTCCAGAGGTAGTCATGCCTGTCCTGTCTCCAGTGTTCTGGAGGCAGATGAGATAGTGAAATGAAGTTTTCCCCATTTCACAGCATGAGCCTAGTCTGGTCTGTAATAGTGCCCAACACCTGCTCACAAATTATTGATATTTATGAGGGCTTTAGGAAATTTCTGCTATCATTTTTGCTAACTGCTTTGCTGATCCTACATTTTTCTTAGTTGAACTATAGTTTAAGAGCTAATATTGTACAACTGTGGACAGGAGAGTATTGAAATATTTGTCCAACAGATAGGGATATAAACAAATGAAATTGCTAAGAACTCCCCTTTTTTTGGACTGTTTTTGTAATTTGTATAGAGAAGATTATGATATCTTAGAACTTTTAATTTTCCCCCTATTGTTCTGGAAGTATTTTCTATGTTAAATCATATTTTTTAACAGTATTATTGAATGTTTTCCCTGTCATGGAAACTGTTTAACTTAAAAGCACCTTACATATTTCTTTAAGGAGGCTGTTAGCTCTATGAAATATCTTTGTGAATAGACTAAAGAAGATACAAATAAACACCTACCTCATTTTAATTTGAAAACTAAGAAACTAGTTTTAAATATGTCAAGTTTTAGTAACATAATTTTTGATTTAAGGGAGGAAAGATAGAATGTGTTGTGTTGAACAATAATTTCAGTCTCTACCTTTCATTTCCATTGTTAACTGGAAACTGATTATTTTATGTTAAAGTTCATTTGGTGATCATTTATCTTCTAGTTGTTTTCTTGTGCTATGGATTGTTAAGTGAGCTGATTCTTTAATTATAGAACCAAAGATCATCTCTGGAACTGATGAGCCAGTCAAAGCATCTATTGTAAATCCTTACCTGTCAATTATTTGAGGCTGCTCCATACCCTTGAAAGAGTAAGGTTAAGATGCGTCATGTGACCTTTTAACAAATGGTGTTAGAGTACATAGTTTGTAGTTTAAAAAGTACTTTTTTCAAAATTACAGCTTGAATAATGAGTTGTTTCAATTTTAACTTTATTGCAACTTAGATTTTTCAGTATTTTACTTAGTTGTTAAATAATATCTTCATGAATTAGTACATCTATAGTCTCCACTCTATAGATGAGGAGACTGAAATAGTCATTTAGTTTATGAGTTACCCAAGAGCATTCAGTGAACTGAGATTAAAACTAGAACAATAGACCAATATTGGAACTCTAAGTATTTTTTTTAACCACTATCTTTGCTCAGTCCAACAGACCATGTCAGTAGACAAATTAAATTTATATATTTCTCAAAATGAGAGCAAAATAGGGGAAAAGGTTATCCAATTAGTGCTTTAGTTTTAGTTTCAGACATGGTCCATAAATAATCTAATTTTTCAGTCTGATGCATCAAGAATGTTTCATCATTATATCCTTGCTTTCATACACAGCACAATAAAAAGTTCATAACACTAGGCAATACCTTCAAAAACATCTCCTTAACAAGAAATATGATAGTTATATGAAATATTTTTTACAGTTAAAAGAAAACAGAAAAAAAAACCCAATATGTATAACATATAGTGTATCCACACTTGCTATTAAATGTATTACATAATCTCTACCTTACACTATGACATATGAGCAGTCTAAGATTTACCTGAGAATTTCTGATAGGTTTACTATCGTGTTCAAGGATACTACTATATAAAATAAGTGAAATGTCTAAATGTCAGTGCTATAATCAAAACATGAAGCTTTGAAAGGCATTTTGGACAAAATACTAAAATATTAGTACTGAACATTGATAGATTAAAACTCGTTTCTAGAGATTATTTAAGAATAAGACTAAGGTTTCCTATTTATTGAAAGTTAAAAGAGATGACGAAAATAAGTAAACTTGTTTATTTCTGAACAAAAATGTGTTATCCTTGAATAAAATTCTCAGTTCCAACCAAGGGAAAAAATTAAAAACATTGGCAATAATTGATCTTCTAACTTTAAGCCAAAATCAATTTACTAAGAATAATATAGTTAAAATTAATCACTCTGAAATTTATTTAATAAGTTTCATTTTTGAAGCTCTGGAAAGTTATATTTTTTTCTCAATTCATGTAAAGAGAAAGTATCTTATAAAATTTTCATTTCACTCATGTCATTTGTTGTTCCTATATTTGCCTATAATGGTGTAGGACAAAGGGCTGTGGCATTACTATTCATGGAAATATGTGCTTCCAGAGATCATAGGCTGTACAGATCTCTACTTATCAGTAGCTATGAAAGATTGTAATTCAGTATTTAGATGAATGTGGTTGGAAGGCAATATATTAGGGTTTTAAACTATGTTTGCAAAACATATGAAGGACAGTTGAAGTCTGCTATTTTAATGCAAATAGTATTCTTTATGTATTTATATTTTGTTCCTTGTCTTTATCATGTGAATCTACTGGTTATAGTTTCTTTTAAGAACCTACTTATAATTTTAGATAGATAAAGGCAATAGTTTTTTTCTTTATACCACATACAAACATGCATGTAATAAAACTTTTCATTTTAGAAAGTATAGTTCTACTGATGCGATGTTACTTAGCTATAGCAACTTAACCACACACCACAGACTGGGTGACTTTAAATCCATTTTATTTTTCATAGTTCTAGAGGTTGGAAGTCTGAGGTAAGGCTACCAGCATAGCTGGGTTCTAGGTGAGGAACTGTGATATTCTGACATGGCCTTTTTTGGGGTGTACAGGCAGAAAAAGATCTCAAATCTCTTCTTTTTTTAGAAGAACATTTCTCTAATTGTGAGGACCCCTCCTCTTGTGACCTGATCTAATTCTAATTACCTCCCAAAGACCCCACCTCTAAATAGCATTGGGGACTAAGATTTCAGCATATGAGTGGACAGAACCATTCAGTTCATATCAGAGAAAAGCCAGAAACTTTCAAAAAAAAAAAATCACTAACCAAATTTAGTTGCATTAATTTGTATAGAAATATTATATGCACTATTTATAGCTTCTAGTATATCTTTTATTTTGTGTTTTTGTGACATTATAAGGCTGAAAGTAACAAAATGAAGAATATCAAGCTAACTGAAATATAGCTGTAACTCAGGTTTTAAAAGAACACACCTGAGGGGGAAAAATAAACAAGGGTCTTTAAACAAAAACAAACTAAAATTGGAAATGCCACCATATCCTGCAATATCACTGCTAAGAATTTTCCAAAAGAATATGAAAAAGCTAATACAGAAAGATATGTGCATCCCTATAGCAGTTCGTAGCACTATTATATATAATACGCAACCAAGCCATGGGATCAGGATAAATACCCACTGACAGACAACTAAATTAATTGTGGAATATATACTAACTAGAATACTACACAGCTATTAAAAAGATGCTGCCACCTTTTCAGTCAGTATGGGCAGATCCTGATGTGATTATGCTCAGTGAACGGAGTCAGAAAATGAAAACCAGTTACCAATTGTTTTTACTCATTTATGGACTATAAATAACCAAAGAAAACATACTGGTAAACAGAACGAAAGAAGTTATAAACTCTGAACATTAAATGGCTAAGGGAGGGGGGATGGACAACGAGGGTAGAGAGTGAGCTTGGCACCAAGTTTTGATGGAAGGCAAGTGAAGAATGTGCACATATACTCCTGAAAGTATATAGCTTAAGATAAACAACATCATCACCTATTTGATTTAAATCTAGTAGTGATGAGATTAGAAATTTTCTTCTGCAAAGAGTATGACTTTTCAACTCAAGATGATTACTTATTGCTTATCTTCATCGTCTAACTTTCCAAAATGGTATCTAGTGACAGGTCCTGACTTTATGGCTGTGGCTCTCCCTGGTTCCGTAGGTAGTTTTCATAAAGACAAGAATGTATGAGCAGTTTCCGCTCTTGGTAATTATGGGTATACACAGATTCTACCTTGGGATTGCAGCAGAAATTTCTTCTTTGTTCAGTAGAATTCTTTGACAATTTTTGTTTAGGTCACTTCCTTGAATGAACAGATGGTTTGCTTACTGTCTATGTGCATTCTCCAATATGGTAGCCCCTAGACATCTGTGGCTATTGAGCTCTTGAAATGTGACTAGTCCAAAACAAGATGTGCTATAAGTATGAAATATGTAGCAGATTTTGAAAGATTTGATGCCAGAAAAGTAAAATATCTTACTAATACTGTTGGATATTTATTAACATGTTTTAATGGTAATATTTTGAATATATTATTATACTTAATTTCATCTTGGTCTTTTAATTGTTTTTAGTGTGCCTATTTCTAGAAAATTCAAAATTATATTTGGTGACTTGTATTTGTGGAAGCACTGATCTATATGCTCCTTGAAATTACAACATAAAATTATCATGTATTATATATGTAGTAACCGCTGCAGATTATGTTCTAAAAGTAGTTCAGACACTGTATTTCTCTTGGCTTTATTTTCCCTCTTCATGCTTTTCTCCCATTCAACCTCAGTCCACTTTTAAAAATTGTTTGTGCCGCAGCACATTTCTTTTTTAGTTTCCATAATATCTTAAGATAAACATTTATAAATTAAGATTCAATCTTTTCTATAGAAGGCTCAAACAATGGCAATTCATTCACTAAATGAATATGAATAATTAAATGCACTGTGTTTTGAAGAGGGGAAAACAATGAGTTTGCCACCTTTCAGACTGTGTTTCCCCAGAGGAGGGCTTATACTTGCTTGGTTGCCAAAGTTGAAGGTTATAATTCAGCATCAAAACCCATACCTTTATCTTCTGGAAAATACGTACAACAACAGGGAAAGTGAAATAAACTGTAAAAATTCTTTTCCTACTGAAATGAGAAGACAGAGAAAATTCTTCTATTTCAAAGTGCTGCCCAAGTGGTTGAAATTCAGCAGAAGCATTGAGAAAATAGCACTGAGAGCTATCTGGGCAGGGCTGAAGTGGCAGAGTAATGGTAGATTTCAGAAAACACCAGCTCTAACGGGCTACCTAAATACTGAGCTCAAGCCCTACCATCCAGAAGCTTCGAACTGGCGCCATCATGCCCCACACTGAGATTTGGCAGTCGGCAATAAACTGCCAGCTTACAGGAAGGAGGAGAATGGAGGGGAAGTTGTGGACATGTGCAGTAGTAGCAGGTATCAGCATGCAAACAAATATACATTCTGACATTAGAGATCACTTACAAGGCAGGACTCATCCCTGGAGGAGTGGTCATTGAGGTTATCAGGCAAGTCAGAGGAAATTTAATAGCTGCAGAAGCCTTCTTGGACCCCCTGATTTAAAAGGGATTATAAGGAAGTGATTTATCACTATTGCATGGAAGAGCAAAATCTTGGGTTGCACAACCTGAAAGGGTACTTCCTTCCCTAAACCCTGTCTTGCTGAAAACTTCTACCTGCTCTAGAAAAATCTGAGTTCTTCAAACTAAGTCACAAAACTTATTGATATGGAATTAATTCAAATATGCTAATAAAGAATGAATGAAAATATTGGCAGATGAAGTCTTATGTTGTGCCCCTTGCACCAGAGTCCATTCCACCTTCCTCCATATACAGTTTATATTAAATTGTGGAACTTGAATTTTTGGTGTCTTTCACAATATTCTTGAGGGTAAAGTCCATTGTTCCAGTGTAAAACATAGCACCTCTGACCTCAGAGGCCTTTTGTACTTTGGAGAGGATAGAATTGCTTTAGATAATAGCATTTGTTATAATTTGGGAGAGGATTGTCATGAAAGTCTTTCTAGATTGGGAAAAAGTATTATCAGCTAGGAATTGATCTAGTTTGTAGTCCCATATTTCAGAGAACTTTTAAAATATCTTTTGGAACAGTTCTTTGCTCATTTTCTGGCCAAGCAAAACAAAACCCTCAGACTTCTGCTCTTTCTTTAAGAAGTCATAGAGAACTCATTGTAATACTTGTCTTAATTCTATGATGAAATCACTGTGTTATAGAGCTAACTCTAAATAAAACAAATGATGTTTGTTCACTGCAACATGATTTATTCCTTCTTGCACAATCAACACTTGAATGGAATACAAAGAGAATAGTTATAAGATAGACCAATTATATCTTATATGTACTAATGCTAGGTATAATTCTTATTTTTGTTTTAAAGCTATGCCAACTTGGTGTTTTATAATGTTTTTTATTGGTCATAACATTTGACAGAATGAAAAATAAAAGGTAATTCAAACTGTTAATATAGAGGAATCTAGTTGATATGATCACTGGCTTCTCTTTTTTTCTAAATATATTTCTACTTAGCACATTTTGTGGAGGAAGACTATCAGAAATAATGCCTATACTTTTTATTTGTGGCAGGCAATCTCTTTCCATCTTGTAGAGCCAGTTGTCAGGCTTTTTCCTCCAGTAGCTTGTATAACCAGCATCTGGGGTATTGTGTCTTCCCCATGTTTATGTGGTCCAGAGAGTGTGTGCATGTCTAAGTGTGCATACCTGGGTCCAGGAGAGAGAGGATAAAGAAGCACAGAGCTCAGGCAGCTGCTAGAACTGAAAAGAACCTATGCAGATTGGTGAGCCTGATGTTTGTAGGACAGTTGGGGTCCCAACCAGGCTGCTTCCCTTACACTTCTCTTACTGACTTGACTTGTATCATTTATAGGTTCAAACAGAAGAAAGAAATGTCCCAGACTGTCTCCTTGACCGAAGTATTGTATTGGTAGTAAGATTAGAAACATTTTTCACAATACAGTATATTTAAGAGTTAAGCCTTTAAGGATTGTATTTATTTTTATTTCTTTGCTCTTTTTAATTATTTCCCCCAAAGTTGCATTTCATTGTAATTTTATGTTTCAGGTGTGCATCATTTAACTCCAGTATTTGTTTCTACTGTATTGTTCACCACAGAGTTGATTCTTTTTACCTGTTTTATTGAACCTTTTTCCTCCTTTCCTTTGTGGTAATCATTGATTTGATCTGACAGTAGTAATGTTTATTTTTGTTTTACTTTGTTCATATATTTGTTTTCTCTGTGCATATCACATATGAGTGACATCATAGAGTGTCTTTTGAAAGTAGAAAGTACTAAGAATAATGGTTACATCATAGAGTGTCTTTTGAAAGTAAAAAGTACTAAGAATAATGGTTTTCATATCTTTTCTGGATATCCTGTTGAAAACTCAGTGATCCTGATTGTTACCTTTCTAAGCTTTTATTTTCTCAATGATGAGGTTAATTTTAATGTCATTAATATTAATTGTAATCTACTTCATAGAGTTGTGGTGAAGATGTAATTCAAGTACATTAGCACAAGTGTCTGCTACAGATAATTTAATAAATGTTGGTTGTTAGTATAATTATTACTATAATTCATTCAACAAATATTCATTGGACATGTTGCTGAATACCTATGGACAATGATAAGCAATGTAACACAGAAGAACCATTAGGTATCATTTTCCCATAGGAAGTTACAGTATAGTTGTGAAAAAAGTAGATAAAACAGAATATCTCAATCAATGGTGAACTATGTGTAACATAAGGATAATATGTAGATAAGAGCCAAATTGTGTGGGAAATTGTTGATGCTTCCAAAAAAAGAATTAATACAATGGTAAATCCATGAGGGTGGGACAGTCAAGGTTCTTAGAGGAGATGACACTGGATCTGTATCTGGAAAATGGTTACTGTTAGAAGAAAGTAGGTGGAAACGACTACGGCACATTCGAATAAGTTCTTAAGTCCATGCCTGAGATTTTAAATTAACATTTTAATAGTAAAATTTATGTTGAAACCTTTTATCTCTTTTATGCACCCAGCTATATAAACTTATTAGCACTATGTTCCCATGTGAATGTGGACATGTCACTTTCTCTGAGGCACGACTTGGTAAATGTCAAGTTCTTTCTGCACTTTTATTACCACTTGAGAACTTCTTGTCAATACAGTTAATTGTCTTTCTTGTTTATGCAGTGAATGTCAATTTTATCCCTGCCTTTTTTTCTTGTTGTGATAGCTCAGTTTCCTTACTTCTTCAAAACACCCTTTTGAGGAATAGCAATGAGAAGAAAGTTATAAAATATTAATAAAAAAAAGAAGGGAAGTTAAGCTGAACTATTAAATACCTCCTACAAAGTAATTATGATGTTATTTTTAACATATTGATTCTGTCTTACATATATAATTCTTATATAAATAGATCTATTCCCTTTCTCAGTGCTCCTGCACCCAACTACTTTCCCTTATCCTCCTAAAGAGAGATATATGAAGAATCAATAGTTTCAACTGAACTGAAATCAGTAGCTCTTAACTCAATATTTATCTTAATCCGCTAGAAATTTCACTATACACTTGCTCCATTAGAAATTTCATTTCACACTGTACTACATACATGAAGTTTTTTGTATCATGGTGTTTCTCATCATTATAATTGGCATGACTGTAAACACTGTGTTCTTTGCAGTCTGTAAGTAATTACACAGTTCAATATTCATTTTCTCTTGTCAGTTTGCATTTAAACTGTGGTTAAAATTCAGTGAATACAAATTTAGTAGATACTTTGTAAGCAACATTTTAGGTCATTTACAGACAACATTACATGTACTCTATGAAAAAAATGAAGCAAAGTATTTGGGATGATTTTAGTAATGGCAATAGCAGATAAATAGAATCTAATTATGCATTTCTCTCCAAGATGTTTTCATTAATTTAGACTACCATCCTTATATTCTTAAGAGTACTGCTCTAATGAGTAACAGACCATTTAACTTAAATTCATAAAGTAATTAATTTCCTTCAGTCTACCTGTAGAATTCACATTTGTGCCCTGTACAAATACGGAGTTGTGTCACTTTACTTTGGGCTACCTTGATGTTTGGGCCTTAGTAAATTGTTCTTTATAAAGTATTTGAATTGTGCTTTCTATTTTCAGATATTATAGTAGAACTCTATTTAAAAATAGTCCTTGTTGAAAGTGTTCTTTTAACTTCCAACTTGCTACTTGGAACCATTTAAACTATTGAGTCATTTTAATGTACCTTCTCCCCCTGTTTCTTAATCAGATATCTGAAAGAAAATCTGATAGTGCCATTTCTCATTTGTGGTAACGAATTGTGTCCATCTCTAGATTTGATGTATTTAATAGATAAATTCACAATGTCTTTTCTTATCAGCCATTTGTTTTATCTGTTATAAAAAGTTGTTCATATAACCGTTGTACTATCTTTGTGAGAAACATGTAAGGCTCTTCTAACTTTCTTATAAAATTAATCTGATCTCACTAAAAACACATTTCTTTACCTTATTTAACCACCGCAAAGACTTGCTGTCCTCCTCCATCCTGTGGAAGGCCATTACAATGAATTGATGTCATCCTCAGTTTTTATGCTCTCTCTGAGTCTTGCTTGATGCCACTTGCCTGTTGCTGTTCCTTTGCTCTTCTTAATTAAACAACAAAAGTCATGAGTATGACTTTCTGTGTTTTGGAGCCAGGGAGTTAAGTCTCTCTTATTATTGTCCTCTTTAATATTGTTCCAGGACTTTTTCTTTCTTTATTCTCACTTTAGTAATTTATATATATATTCAAATCAGACTTCTGAAACAGAAACTCAAAATTAAGAAACTTTTAAATCTCAAACTGTTTTGAGTATATCCTGTTAGAAAGTTAGAGACTCTGAACTGCAAGTTCTCTGGGAAATGAAATGGGATTTTGATCTTAAATGTAACATAACTAGGACCCTAATAATTATAATGGGGACATTTACAAAATAATGTTTGTTGTCTTTATATCACAGCTGATTTCAGAGGTTTTAATGCCAGCAAAGTATGAAATACCAGGAGCAATTTTGAATTTTGAATGAATAGTTTAATTTTTATAAAACTAGACTTAAGAATTATTAAGGAAAGTATTTAGCTTCTTCATTTCTATTTTTGCCTTATCTTTCATTTAATTTTTTAAGAATTCCACTTTATATTTCCCTTAGATCAGGTAATCTTTATTTTGCTTAGATCGTGCCAGAAGTACAGCTGACAGTTTTGGTTTTGCATATCAAAGTAGTTCATAACTGCATAATCTACATATAAAATTTCTTCACATAATTCCATTTAAGAATCTGTAGTACCTTTCACATCTATTTTTTAGACTAATATTAGTGGTTAATTCTTCCTTGAGGAGGTATGTGTTGTTTTGTTTTATCTTCTAACATTTTTTGTTATTTTTTTACTTACCAAGCAATTATTGATCAACCTACTTTGTGTCAGGCACTGTTTTAGAGGCTTGGGATTATAATATAACATATTATATGATGACACTTCACATTATTTTATAGGAGTCTTAAAATGCCGTGGCATTATTAGTAGTTTCAATGTTAAGTCATAATGCAGCCAAATAAATTCTCTAAAAGCCAGCATGTGAGTTTTCACATAATGTGAGCCTCTACTTTGAAGATCTAAAAGTCTTCAGTAGTCAGTTTGCCAAGCTATTTTAGTTTCTTGTTGTTTGCTTCAAACTTGCTGCCTCTTTAAGACTATGAGCTTCTAAGGCAGGAGTTTTCTTTATTTATGACATCTGGCCTTGAGTCTAACCTAGATCATGAATAAATGCTAATATGATAAACAATTGACTAGTTGATGATACAGTTTTGCTAAATAGAGGGGGTGGGAGAGAGCCAAGACAAATAGAGGGTTATTTAATTTTTCTTTCTTGTTAACCTTTCTTTACAACACCTCTTCCCACCCCAACAGACCCCTGGCCCCACCCCCTTGTTTCTTTTAATAATTAGGCCATCTGGAAGAGCTACATGTACACCTGAAAAGGTTATATATAGTTTTGCAAACCCCAGACTGATTTCATTACTCAGTTTATCATGTTGTGGGAAATTAATTATCTTTCATCAGATTTCTTAATTACTAAAACAATGCCTATTCAGCATGCGAATTGAGAATAAAGAACCAGAGGAAGAGAACTTTGATTCCTTGTTCTCTCTCTTACATGCTGTGTGCCCTTAGGCAAATTAGTTATTTCTATTAGCTTCCATATTTTTTAAAAGGGGATAATGATAGTACCTAATTCGTGGGATTCTTTGACAAGAACAAATGACAGTCCTAAATTCTTAATAATAATGGAGTATTCAAATTAAAATCAATATAGCAGAGAGAAGATCAATGTAATATAAAATTAAACTTAGCACAGAACTTCGCACATCAAAATTCTCAGGAAATCTCTATTTATTATTATTATTAGTAGTAATAATTCATAGCAATATTTTATTGCATATATGTGTATGTACACACACATACTTATATCTCATTTGTTCCTAACTAATCAGGAGACTTACTTAGTCATGATAAGGTTACTCTGAAAATGTGATCAAAGGAAATAGATTACCTGATCCTGCAGAATAGTTTCTCCAAACTCTACTAGAGCTTGGACAATTAGGTCTCTATGTTGATAAATACTTTTCTATTATGCAGATAACTAATTTTTGTCAGTCATTTTCCATCTTCCCCTTGACTATCTGCCTCTCTTTTTTTCTCCCTCTTTGGTATATGCAGATGTACATGAACCATATAAATTTTGACGAATTGTTTATCATCAACCACAAACAAAAATTTTACAGAAGGCCACTTTGTCTTTTTTAAATGTCATGTATTTGGGACTATACCTTGGACTTAATATATTCAGCTGATTTAGACTGAAGAAACATTAATTAAATACACATATTTTTTAATCCTCAAAACATTTCTGTAAAGTAAAACACATTTGCCAAAAAGTATTGAGGGTAACTCTGTTTTTAAAAGAGTTGCCTAAGCTGGGCATGGTGGCTGGTGCCTTTAATCACAGCTTATGGAGTAAGATTGAGGCTAGGAATCGCTTGAGTTCACCAGTTTGAAACCTGGGGGAGTGGGGGTGGGGTGGAGAGTGGGGGTGTGGGATTTGAGACCGGCCCAGGGCAACATAGTGAGACCTAGTCTCAAAAAATAGCTGGCATGGTTGTGCATGCCTGTAATCCTAGCTACTTAAGAGGCTGAGGCTGAGGCTGGGGATCACTTGAGTCCATGGTACCCCAGGCAACAATGCAAGACCTAGTCTCCCCCCCAAAAAAAAGTTGCCAAAAATATATAATTATATAGTTAATAAGCACCACAGTTGGCAATTAGTATTATGGCATGATTTCAAGCCATACTTTCCACATTGTCATAATCTGCACAAAAAGGACCTAGAAATACCCATTTATGAGTTCCTCTATTAGGGTGAATTGCTCCCACAAATATTATCCAGTCTTGTAGAGCTTTTCTAGTTGACTTAATTTCAGAATGACCTTTCTGAATGGTCAAGGAGATTGGAGTTGTAAACCTTTTTAACAGGTATACTGAAAGAAAGAGTTTATAGATCTTTGAGAAAATTAAGAATAGGTCAAAGTTGAAATTGGGAAGGTATCAAATAAAGGGTGGGCTAGATAGCTAAGAATGTAGATATTGAAACAGAAGAAGAATGGATAAATATTCAGTGTGAAATGAAATTGTTTCTTGCAATAAAAGAGAAAGGGGAACTGAAGAGATTGGGGAAAAGGAGGGAGGAGGATTTGGGACAGTCTGGTAATTAAGAAGCAAATATTGTTTCAAATTGTTGATAAATATGTTTTAGTAATGCATGGTATTATCTTTAATTGTGATAAAATGTGCCAAACATAAAATGTTCTGTTTTAAGCATTTTTAAGTGTATAACTAATCAGTATTTTCTCAGTGTTGCTTAACTATTATCACTATCCATTTCCAGCACTTTTCATCATCTCCAATAGAAACTCTGTATCCATCAAACGTAGTAATTCTTTGTTCCTTTCTTGTATTCAGTTTTCTGTTTCTGTGAACTTGATTATGCTAGGTATCTCATATAAAGGGAATCAGACAGTATCCTTCTGTGACTGAATTAGTTCACATAACATGTTTTCAGGGTTCATCTATGTTGTGGCATGGCAGAATTTTAGTCCTTTTTAAGACTATTGACCATTATATGTATCTACTGGGTTTTCTTTATGAGTTTTTGATGATCATCTGGATTGTTTCCACCTTTGGTCGTTGTGATAGTGTTGCCATGAACATCAGGGTACAGAGGAATGGATTTAAATGCCGTATTAAAAAATCGTTTAAAAAATGACATTGTGAAATGACTATGTAATTATATATTTCCATATTGTTTCTGAAAATAAATCATTCCAAAAGTCTGGCTTGTTTGCTTAAGGGAAAGGTAACATCTTATGATTTATTCTTGCATTTTGCCCAGGACATTCTAAAGTAATGACCATAAAATGCTTCAGGAATTCCCATCAGTACTTACTATAATGGAAAAAATTGCATGGAAAAGTATTGTGATTTTTAGATATCTCCATCTTACTTCATGGGAATAATCCAATTAAGTTTCACCATGAGAATATGGAGATCTTTAAGTCATTTATAAAATGACTTAAAATGATCATTAGTTTTTATGTCATGGTTTTAAGAAATGTTAAAGATATCTTGCTTTATAACATCACCAGCATTATCCAGTGGAAATAGTTTCATGGGCATCTAATGGTTATCAACCCTGAGCACAAGATTCTAGAACTTCATCCTGATGACTTACAATAGGTTACAGTTATATTACTGAGGTCGAATTATCTCACATACTATGTTAACTTTTAACTTTTAGTTGATCGAAGCATACATAAAGGATAAATAGTGATTTATAAGCCAAAAATTGACATGCAGTTCAGTATTCTAGCTGGTTACTTTTAAATTTGAAGTAATTAAAAGAGTTCTAGTATTATATTGTTAGTAAATGTGTTTGAAACATTAAAGGACAAAATGAATTGTTATAGTTCATGTTCTCTTACATGAGTTATTCATGTAGGTTAAAAGTTCCTTCAAGGACGTTAGAGACCACAATCAATCAGTAGTTACTCTGAACAAAAGAATATACTGATTCAGTTAAGCAAATGATATCTATTGAACTACTCAAAATGGGCTGATTTTGTAATTATAAATACGAGCATAAAAATGATAATTTTCTTCAATAAATAAGCATAGCTAGTACCTGCCTAGCCATTAAAAAATAGTAATTCACACCTGTCACAATCTATATGTTAAGAAAGGGGATACATAATATCTCTGAGAATATTTTAATTAAAATTAATAATGTGAAGACCAATTTAATGTGTATATTATCAATGAGACAGTTCAGAAATCTTTTTTATGTGTCACATTGTCAGCATTGTATAAAGTTGTATAAAGCTGAAATGTAGACTTGAATTTATGATTCTTTTCAGTGTAGAATATAACAAATTCAGCCATTCTGGGGTCTCTGATTTAAACGACAACATTTTCCTCTTTGATTGATCATAGCTATTATTGAAATAGCTGGTAACATGTGAAATGTGCTACAATTGAGACTGAAAAACATTGAGTTGTGAATTATACCCACTCAGCTTAACTTTCTCTGTTTCTAGTTTCAAGAACATCTTTTGTACTTCTTTTTCTGTAGAAACAGGTTCTTAACATTATGTTCTTACATATTCCCAGGGGAAAAGAAGGACCTCACAGTCAAATTCTTGTCTGAGTATCAGTGGAAACTTTTCCCACAAAAATAGTAGGGGAAAAATAAAATTCAGTATTCCCCAGTGCAGGAAATAAAATTTTTATTCACTTAACCTTTCAACATAGATGCTTTACACACACATCATCAGCTCATTATCAAAGAAGTGAAAATTTATGGGTATGACGATGATTCTCAGGTGATTTTATGTTTGTAGTTGAGGTCAATTCCTACATAAATCATTCTTTCTTCTTCTCTAGGTAGAAATAAACCACAGAGTAATTCTTAGGATCATTAGATAACCAACTAGATAGGAAGCTAGATGTGTTTAATGGCTTCCCTGTGAAAACCTACTTGTCATACTTATTCTGCTTCATGTTTCTGCAGGTAATTCTTCAAATAGTCAACTATCCATTAGAATGAAAGTGAATCAATTTCAAATTATTTTTAGACTCAAATCTGATCAGATGCAGACTCCCTTTTTAAAATATACTTAAAATTTAGAAAATGAATTTTCTATATTTTTTTTACAATTTTGAGGAGTAATTGATAAATAATAACTGCATTTAAAATATAGGGTTTGATTGTTTTTGTATGTGTGAAACCATCACTCTCAGGATGAGATGATGAATGTGCGCCTACCATCTCCTAAACTTTCCTTCCTGCTCCATTCTAAGTTCTCTTTCCTCTTTTCTTTCTTCCTTACCTCCCTTCCTCCCTCCATTCCACCAATCTGCTATTCAAGTTTCCTAAAATAATATATAAATGGAAACCTGAATTATGTGCCTTGCCCTTTTCTGACTTCTCTCACCTTAAGTTCGTCCATGTTATTTATCAGTAGTCATTCTCTTTTTGTTTCTGAGTAGCATTATTTTGGATTTATACTTCACAGTTATCTATTCACTTGTTAATGGATTTGGGATGTTTCTAATTTTTGACTATTAGGAATAAAACTGCTATAACTTGGGTACAGATCTTTTTGTAGACATGTTTTTATTTCTTTAGAGAGGAGTTGACACTTTTTTCCCTCTAAAGAACTAGATTTTTAAATGTCTTCAGCTTGAATTCTCACTTCTTCTCCTGTGGTCTAAAAACTCCAGGTAGTTTTTAAAAAATAATATATACACACACACAAAACAAACAAACAAACAAACAAACAAAAACAGCTCCAGGTAGTGAATTGGGGTAGTGGTAGGACTCACTTCATTTGTTTTTCTATTTTCAGGTTACCTCTGACCTGTACTGTCTGTTGTCCAATTTCTGATAAACCATTTTACATTGTTGTGTTTTAGTTGTTTAGTGGGAATAGGGTCTAGTCCAGTCTTTTGTTTTGTTTTTTGAAGGTTTAAATAAACAATAAAGGCTAAAAAGATTGCAGGCCGATTTGTACAGCATCATTGTAATAATTCTTCACATTCTCCATGAATTAGATTTCTTACTGAATGGAAAACGGCATGTACTCTGTATAGTTTACAAGGGACTACTCTGTAAATGAGTTAACATTAAAAGGCCTGTTTCCAGCTACTTCTCAGTTTAATTTATTGATATTTACCACTGTCAATACTATTTCTTCAAATCTCTAACTTCAGCCTGGGGTTGAAAGGTGTGTGGCCTTTATAGTATTATAAACAGGCAATCAGGGTATAAGGACCATATCTGGCTGCGACAGTCAGGGAACGAGGACACTAGGGCTGTGAAGAAGCAGGTTTATTAGTACTGTTACTGACTCTGAATTCCTATCCAAAGGCTGAGTACCCCTAACAGGGAGTTTAGGGTTTTTGTACACTTCACATGTACTGGCGTTTTGGGTGGCCTATCATTGGAGGTGTAGTACAAAGCCTGATGTGACAAAGACAGAATGAGGAAGATTCAAGGAGCAACTGGGCTATATACCAATAAACTGCATAAGTCATAGGTTGTTTATCTAGACCCCGTGGCTGTATTTCTTAGGTTACTGGGCTTCAGCATACTTCATTTTATCATGCATCATCTGATTGTCATACTTCAGTATCTCTGAAATCATTTCTGATTCTAGACAAGGTGCTGACCTTTGAGCAAGCAAGCCAATAGTAATTAGGAAAAGATAAGGCTATAGGTGGAAAGAAAATTTCCTTAGCTGCATCTTCCCAACTTGTCTTCCCCAGTTTCTCAGGTGTTCACGTATTTTCATTTTTTAAATCATAGTGAGTGAGGTTGATTCATTACAGAAATAGTCCAGTCCTTGTTTTATTCTAGCTTGTCTCAGAATGGAAATTTTGATTATTCATTTTTAAGCACATAATGTCTCTTTTTTTTCATTTTCAGCGCATTAAAAAAAAAACTATCAAGCAGATAGATGAGTTCTGTGTTTCCATGGAATATTTATTTTATGAGATATGTAGCTCCAACACTAAGAAGACGATCAGTGATTTTGGATTACCTGGGAGCTCGTTTCTTAAAATGCTCATTTAAACAGGCATGTTAAAATATGCTAATACAGTAATTAATGTTATGCCCCTCAATTAGGCGATACTCAGACTCGCTTGTTGATTGCTTATGTTGGTGTTTCTTTCTCTGCCTTTTATATTGACCATTCATGTTATAATATATAGTACACATACAGAAAAGTCATGAGACATAAATGTATATCTCAGTGAAACTTCAGGTAACCAACCTGCATCTATCTCTTACCCATGATATACTTTTTGTTAAATCTTAGCATGCATATATTTTCAGAATTGCTAAGCCATGCCCTGTGAGACTCAAGTTTAGTAACTCTAGGACTTTATGTACAGTGCTTTTTATCTGTAACCTTACAGATATAATAAAAATGTTTTTTGCAGTTATTTGTTCATTTCCTTTGTGATATGTTTTTTTTCTATGGAGATTACCAATATCCTAGGACTATATCACTAGAAAGACTGTCCTTTTCCCATCCTTTTGTAATGTCACCTTTGTGGGAGTCAAATGTCTGTGTGTTGATTCTAGGTTCTCTGTTTTCATTTTCATATTCCACAGGCCTGCTTTTCTGTCCTTGTTTTCTTTATTGCTGAAACTATTATAAGTATTCTTGATATCTAATGGAGCCTGTCTTAGTTCTTTAAGAGAGCTTTGCTTTCCCTTATATAATTTCTAATTAGATTTTCAAGTTTTTAAGGCAGTAATGATAAGATTATTGACATTATTCTGGATATGTAAACCAGGAAGTTTTATATGGAAACAACATTGAGTATTCTTTTACATGAATCTGATTTATTCTTTCATGTGTCTCAGAGTTCTTTCTTTCCTTCCAAAACATCCTCTTTGGCAACCACTCTAAGGAAGCATTTAGTTACAAGTAAATATTTTAGATTGTTGTCATTTGTATAAGGAATATGTTAATGTCCGTATACCTTAAGGGTAAAACAATTTCCTGGTGCTAAATAAGGCATGTTTTCTATTTTAACACATACATATAAATGCTTCTGCATTGCTGAATTAATGCCTTACTCTGGGGAATTAAAAAGAATGATTGGCCATATATATTATATGCAAGTATACTATCATGATAAAATGGTGCCTATATTTTGATAGTAATTATGTGTGCAGTTTGATAAAATAATTTTTGAAAGGTAAAAGCATTTTAAGAAATGTATTTTAACAGTGGAAATTTGTGTTTTCAGTGTTAATTTTAACCACAGCAGAGCTTTGCATTATGATACACATTAAAAATCCACTGAAATGATGGTGGTGATCTGTGTTAAGGAATAGTAGGTATATAAATGAGAAAGAGCAGTTTTTAGAAAGCGAAGTGTAGTGTGTGTGTGTGTGTGTGTGGGGGGGGTATATTTAAGTGTAGTGTGTGTGTGTGTGTAACTGGTATATTTAAGAAATTTCTTGGTTAGAAAAAGGTAGTTATTAGATAAGCATGTTGGAAAAGGGGGACACACTGCATAGTATATTGGCAGGCTCCCTGAAATGCATATGCATGGTAATTAGAGGCATACTGAATTTTAAATGTCAGCCAGTTTTCATTCTCTTTTTCAAGAATCTATTTGTGTGAACATGACTATTCTTACTTCAAAATGGAGTTTATCAACTTTTTTGTGAACATTTGTTATACAGGGAATGAATTACCACTGCTGTTTATAACTAACATTAAATTCTTGATACTGGCAGTGATTTGTGAGAGATTTAAAGTTTTGCTTGTAGAATTTATTTTTTGTTAAATGATTGTTAAAAATTCTCCAATTCACAGTTGAGATTTGAGTGAGGACTTTCCTGTACTTTTCTTTTCTTTCTTTCTTTTTTTTTTTTGCATCCAGTCAACAAGTGCCTTTCATCCTACTTGTAATTGTCAACAGCATCCTAAACTGCATTACTACTCTCTATCACTTACAATCCAACTTTGAACAGCTTTTTTTTTTTGCTATATTGATTTAATTCAGGATTTTGTTCATCAGTGATTAACATTCTTTTTATTGGTCCTCAGTGTCTCATATTGGCCCTTTAAAGAAAGTATGGAACAGTGGACATTCTTAGGAGAATGAGTATTTACTGTGTATCTTAAAATCTTAGATGTCTTGAGAGTGTGCTTTCTTAGTCTTGATTTATCAGTGGAAAGTAATCACTAAACCACTCCACAGCTGCTATCCGGTGGCAGTGATCAGAGACACCCTGCTTTCAGAGAAGTTAACATGGATAAATGAATATTTCAGAATTATTGAAGTGGATTTTTTGAGTCACTGTATTTAAATGTTGTGGTTATGATAATTCTGTAGTCTGATTTTTCGATTGGACCAATATGATTACTGAGAATCTTCTATTTGATTATTTTAAGTTTGAAGTTTATTTTCCTTCCCTTTAGATATTGGTCAGTGTTTCCATTCTCAGATTGATGCAATGGAATTTACAGTCATCCCAGAAATAATTAAATAGAATTCTTTCACCTGCCATAAAACACTATAAACCTTCACTATCCAGACTGAGGATACAAAAGAGATGAGCAATAATATTTAATTATGCATTCCTCTTACCTTCTACGCCTGTATACTCCACAAGCACAATTCTAATGGATGATTTTTCTTTATTTACAGTTTTTTTAATGCAGTAAAAATGATGTAGACATCTTTGAGGTCAGAATAGGGAGGTTATGATATAGGGAAGGTAACCCTTATTTACTCTATAGTTTGATTTTGGTTATGTTTGTATATATTTTTTTAAGAAATAAGTACATTTAAAAAAAATGTGACTCCATATTGTTCTGATCCACTTCAAATTTCCTTTGGAGTTCCATCTCCCACCAAATAATCTTACTCTGGTCATACTTGTCTACCCTTTGTCTCAAATCTTCTGCATTCTCAGGACTTTGTTTAAATCCTCCCTTTTCCTTACCCACCTTTTTAGACTTTACTGAAATCCCATTAGTTCAGACTTTTCCAGTACCCTCCATACTGAGTACTTCTTAGTCCATTCCTTTGCAAATTTAAATTCCTCTAACATAGCTCTCATCAAAGGCTACTTTTTGTTAGGGTTATTTAAGTATAAGAATTATACTTATGCTGGTTACTATCTCATGGTGCAAAAGAAAAGAACAATTATACAGATATTTTTTGTTAGTATCTTTTATATAATATTTGATAATATGCAACTTTTTATTTGTAGAAGAATATTTATAAATAATGCTTTTCTCCCCCTTCTCCCTTTGTAGCTTACTTCCTCAGAATGTTGGCCTTCTCTACGTTGGAGGTTACGAAAGACCCTTTGCACAAATCAAGGTATGAAGATATCTATATAGGAAAAGTATAGTATATACACACACACTATTCCTATATATAACATTAAATATATTGAAACATATCAAAGATATTGTGGATGTGAGTTATTAATTTTATTTACTTTTGTATATTCTTATAAAAGAAATAATTCAGCTTTTCAACGAATGGTTTTTATTAATCTTGCCCCTTGTAAAGCTGACTTTGACCAAAGTATATTTTGTAATTAGTTAAGATGGCAATAATTTAGAGGCACAGGTTGCTCTTCACCTTGCGTCTTTTGCCATTAAAATTATTTGACGGTGATATTTGGGTACATTTGACTTATAATAATCTGTACATATTTAAAATATGCAGTTCAATAAGTCTTTGCTTGTTTACACTTGTGAAACTGTATCAGGTGCAAAGGAACAAAAGCTTCAAAAGCCAACAAAATTTAGAAAGGGGAAAAAACCACACTTTAAACTCAGATACTCTTCAGTGGGTTTTTCTGCCTGTGCTGCAGTTACAAAACAACCTAAGTTAAATGCAAACAAAACAGGACTTATTTACAAAAGGGAGAAAGAGTAAAGAAACAAGAGTAAAGAAACTGAGGCCACAAGAGGCTCTTGGTTGTTTTTTACCCCAGGCTCTGAGTCTAAAGCTGCATGTAGGTCCTGTAGCCACTTGAGTCCAAAAGACTTCTTGCTTTCTCTTCTGTGCATCAAGCCGGAAGCAGAAAATTCAAACCAAGCAAATGACCAATGATGGTACCCACCCCTTCAAACCCATGAAACTTGCACTTGACACAAAGTCATTTTCCAACAATAGATGTTTTCCAAGTCTTCTCTAGGTTCCAAACCTTTCCAGCAAACACAGATCGGATTTTCTAGCATGCTTTCCTCTTGTTAGAGGTTCAGGCTCCAGTTTCCAAGAAAACCAGGTTTCCAAGTAATTTTCTGTTTCCTCAAGCAAGCCAGATCCCAAGGTGACAGCTTTCTGGACTTCTGCCCAGATCTGTGGGCCAGAGTCTCGTGGTTTCTTCCTTCTCTACCTGGCCAAAACCTACAACTCCCAGGCAGAGAGCCTCAGGGTGATCATGCCACTTCTTCCTAATCTGCTCTCCCAGTCTGTCCTCTCTGGTGATTGCCCCTCATCTTTACCCACAGTGCTTCATGCCATCTCCCTGGGGATCCAGGGGATGATGCTGTGGAAGATGGCGCCATTCCCCCCTACCCCCAGTTCAGCTATATTACCCTCTAACTATACCGTCACCACAATCAAAGTAATATAACCTCAGTCCAGAATTGAATAACAATGGTAAGAACAGACATGTCCACTTTAAAAAGTAACCCCTCCTGTCTTTCCTTTTCCTGTTGTTTCCCCCGGTGACCGCATCTCTGATTTTGATTTGTGTCATTATGTATTAATTTACATTTTTTGCATTTTCTAGAATTGTATATAAATGGAAACTTTATAATCCACCTCTGCACTCGCCCCTTACGCCCCCTTTCTCTCAGCATAAACTTTTTGAGATTCATCCATGTTGCAATAAATATCAGCCTTCTATTTCTGGACCCTGTTCTGCTTTGTTCATCAACGTGCCTTATCTTCTATCAATACCACACTCACCTTGATTATTGTAGGGTTATACGAAGTCATGAGTCAGATTGTATAAGTATTTTTTTTTCATACTTGTTTTGGCTAATTCCAGTTCTTTTAATTTCTAATTGAATTTTAGAATTATTTATCAATTACTATAAATTGATCGATAATTTTTTTTGGATCACATTGAATCTGAGTTAAGTTTGAAGCGAAATTACATCTAAGAACACTGAATTTTTCCCATTCACAAGGCCCACCCACCTATATCTCCATTTATTTAGACCTGTTAAATCTTTCAGCACTATTTTGTTGTTTCAGTATATTGGTTTTATACATCTTAAAAATAAATTTGTCCATAAGTATATTTGTTGATGCTATTATAAAAGTATTTTTATTTCAGTATCTGATCATTGCTAGTGTATATATAGAAAGATAAATTTTTATGTTTATGTAAAATCCTATAATCTTGACATACTCAGTTTTAGTTGCTTAAAAAAATAGGATTTACAGGATATTTTACATACATGGTTATGAGATTTTCTAATAAAGGCAGTTTTTCTTTTTTCTGATCTGGACTCATTTTGCCACCTTTTCTTGCTTTTTACTATTGTGGTTAAAACCTTCAGTCCAAGGTTAAATAGAAATGGTGAGAATAGGCATCCCTGATCCTGGAGGGAAAGCACTTGGTTGTTCATCAAAAATTGTTTTATATTAATATTGGTTGAGTGTTAAATCACTGATTACACTAGGCTTTCCTGTAAGAAGTAGAATAATATGAATGTTCAAGGTAATTAGTAAAAAGGAAAATTTGAGATCATCTCCTTTGTTTTTATAACTTTTGTTAATGCTTTCTGACAACCCTGTAAAAGTTGTTATTTGTTTAATTTTCTCTCTTCACTTTTGTTTCTTGACTCTGATTTATTTGTGTCTGGTTCACTTACAGGGTGTTAGTTTAAATTCCACTTGTATGTATGACATTTTTTATGCTTTAAAAGACAAGGATTTTTTTCAGAATTAAACTGAATAAGGCATACAAAATATTTAGTACTGAGAAGGTTTGGCCATGGTATTGATATCTTTAAATGAAAAATCTTATCTTCATTGAAAAGTTTGAAGATGCATCAGCATCTCTTCAAATAACTCCTTTAACTAGCAGTCTGAAAAGTCAGTCATTAGGATCTTAAGTTATGACCCCTCTTGAACTTTTCTTTTCCCTTATGTAATAATGATAAACATTCAGATACATTGTTTTTCTTCTTTCATTTTTAATATCCCTGGAAAACAGGTAGAGCTGGCAAAAGTCCCTTCATAAACCTTTCTCACTATTCTCTTTACCAAATTCAACCTTTCTCACTATTCTCCTTACCAAATTCAGTTGTTGCTAGGAGCCCTAGCAAGTTTCTGCAGGAACATTTTTGAAAGCCCAACATTTTTCTGTTCAGTGGTTTAGAAAATCCTGTTTTTCCTTATCATAATGGAAATAACTAAAATGTGAGAACCTTATCTGATCTATTTAGAAAGAATTTGTGGAGTGTGTGTGTGTGTGTGTGTATGTGTGTGTGTTACATATTGTCTCAAAAACATACTCTAGGATATATTTTAGGATAATCCCCCAGTCTCTCAACCTGATTCATTAACTTAATATTTTCTTTCTCCATGCCTTTCCCAACAAGTCCATAACAGGGCCAGTCTTTTGTCAACTTTTCATGCCTGGATAATCAACTCAATAGGAAAAAACATTATTTTAGGATGTCTTTTCCTTTTGATGTTGCTATGGGGAAAGTTTCACAATTGTGAAAAAAAATTTCTTATTCTGATTAATTATTGAAGTTGTTTAATAATTACTATGGTTTTGTTGACAATCTTACATAAACATTCTGGTCTAATTTAGAATACTTATAATTGTAGAACAATAAAAAAAATCATAGTCTAAATGCTTGAGAATAGGCTCAAAATTTAAGTTTTGTTTCCTTTCTTGCCTTGTACCTGACTTTTCATGGACATGACATATCAGTGTCTGTTATGTTCATTTTTCTCCCATTAGACTGAATATGATGATATATACTGTGCAGCATAAATATTAGATATAACCTTTAATAAATGAAACTACTCTTAAGAGAGCATATTGGTGTTGAATTTTTTAAAAATAAATCAAGATGGGAAATTGTTCACTTGAATATTTTAGAAAAGGAATTCTTATTCATGAGCATCACAGAGCTACACTGAGTGGCTTGGTATTAGAGGTTATTTGTTAAAAAGACATTTTACAAAGGAACTTCATTTTACAAAGATCAGAGTGGAAGAATGTAAAACAAAATAAACATAGATATCTGGGCAAATGTTAAATGAGTTCAGAAATTTGTTAAATCATGATAATAGATGTCTATATTATTGTTGTATAACATGTCACTATATCCATTCATAGAGCCAGTCTGTCTGTCTGTCTGTCTGTCTGTCTGTCTGTCTGTCTCTCACACACACACACAGCTGTTACTGTCTTTCAGTTTTGATTTTCTACTCAAGCCCTAGATAAAAACATGAATATATATAAACATGGGACTTCATCATAGTCTTAGACCATACTAGTTTCAGGTTTCCTTGGTTTTAGAGGAAATTATTTCAGCTTCATATTTTATCTTAACATCTTTTATAAGTTATTAGGAAGATTCTTTCTCTAAGTTTGATTCATTAATATATATGTAACTTATATTAAGAATGTAATTCTACTCTTAGACATTTAATTCCTTTCAGAATCCTATAAAAACTGTGAATTCTGTCTCTCTAGAAAAATTTTTTGCAAGCACATACACACAGTTTTATTTCAGAGGGTTTATGGACCCCACTGAAGAGGACCCCAAGTTTTTCTATTAGTCAAAAAGATAATAAAACATAAATTAAAAGTTTTAGGGGGAATTTGTCATCTGAAGAGTTTGACTGCAAACATGCATGGTTCTTGCCTTGTTTTACCCTAAAATATGGAAAACTAAAGAATAATTTAATGAGTTGTAACAGGGTGAAAAAGAAGTTGCCTCATATACTCTATTGTTTTGTGCTATAAATGACACAAATATTGCCCACTCTCTCTCTCTCTCTCTCTCTCTCACACACACACACACACACACACACACGCACACAACACAGTTATATCAGTATCGTTTCTAAATGGAGTGGGCTATAGATTAGCCCACTTACTTTCTTAAGTGACAGATATGTTTATTATATCTTATATGCAACCCTTTGAAATTAGAAAGGAAGTTTTAGTTAAAATAAAATTTTGTTTAAAACCTCTTTGCTCTTTGTAGCTTTTAAGCTGCAAATTTCTGAAGTTTTTCAGAAATTCCCTATGGTATGAGAGAAGGCCAAAGGTATTTCCAGATATATTTGCATAATTCCTTATCTTAATTGTGTATATATATATATTATCATTTATAGTTTATTTTTGTAGACATTTTAAGAATTTTTACATTTTATACCTATTATGTTCTTCTTAAAGCATTTCACAGTAAAAACATTTTAATGTTATTCTCAAAGGTTTTTAGTCCTGGAGGCCCCACTTAGCAGCTGGAGCCCTTAAAACCAAGAAGGACTAAAACTTGACAGCATTACTTTTAATCAACTTGGGGGTTGTTATGGAAGACTCTAGCTACAGGGTTGTCCTTCCCCACAGGACTTGGTATTTGTTGCTTTCAGTTCTGACAGCCCAAGATGTGTGAAAAGCTGTGAGGCTGAGTCAGTTTCTGCTTTGACATTGCAGAATGGCTAAAAAAAAAAAAGTTCTGTGTTTTGACTGAATTCCATGCAACAGCTATATGCATGAAGTAAGGAATATAACCACTTTTCTGAGACAGTTGTTTTATAGTCAGTATAGTTAAGTTATTCTCTGCCTCAGAGATTAGTTCTGTTCAGCTGAGGGATTGAGTGCCATTAGGCATAGTCCCATACTCTATACTTCTGAGCCCGAATTTAAAAAAGTCTCTTTACAGCCAAGGAAGAATACAAGATTTGTGTTTGTAGTTAATGCATATGCAGTAGAGACAGAGAAATAATTTCTTCAGTTTTGAAAATTCATCAAACCATTTCCTCTACATTTTTTCCATTAAAATAAAGTAGAATATTTTCCTTTAAGGTATATTAGGCTCTGATTGTTACTAAAGATATTTTTGAGGTGACTAATAATTTGCCACATTTAATTTTTAGAGTAAATTAAATTTAGAGGTTAAAGTGGGGTGCTTTATAAATATTTTTAATATTTAGAAAAGTGATGGTAATGATGTTTGCTACTGATGAACATTTATAAAATACATGGCTTACTAGATCAACACTCTTTCCTACAAGAAATTATTTAAGATTCATATTTTAAATTTCTAAAATATCTGAAATATTCTTCATGAAAAGAGTCAGTTTCTAGGATATTGATTAGTCCACATTAGTGGCTACCAAACATTCTTTTTAGTTATATTTGTGTGTATGTGTGTGTGTATATATGTATATATATATTTAATATATATATTTATATATGTATATTTATATTTATATATATTTACATTATTGTAGTACCCATAGTTCTCCGACCACCATAACCTGTCAGTTGTTCCCAATTTCCCTTGTATTCGGCTCCTCTTCCCCACTTTTACTCCCTTCCTTTTGCTGTGTGCTTCAGTTTTATGGTTGACTTGTTCTTGTTCTTTTGTTTCATTTATCCATGTTCCACATGTTAAGTGACCATGATCTGTGGGATTATAGGATAGTCCATTCTCACTGAGATGTACTGCACATACATACTTATATTTACACAGATACAACACAAGCTAAACTTTCCACATGTGTTTTCCATTCTCTTGTTTATTTTTCTATTGACTCAGTTTTTAAATGGTGGTCTTAATCCACTAAATTTACTTCTGTCTAGGAAATTGTCTAACTTCTCAGTCTAGCAAATAATGCTCCATGGTAGGATTTGCCTAGCTAATGTTGCCATTTGTTTCTGGCAGGGGAATTTCACATTTATGCAGTGGAAATGTTAGTAAGGAGGCTTGCCTACTCCTGAGTTGGTAGCCCTCGAGTGGTTTTGGAGGGGAAGAAGATGATGAAATGTCATAGTTGCTGGAAAAGAGGAGGAGGAAAGTATAAGAATAAGTGAGGAGTAATTTAAGATGTTTTATGGAGCAGGCAAAGCTATTTTCTGTTTAAAAAAAAAAAAAACCTGATTCTCAAGAATAGAAGGGAGCCTTCAACACCTACTCAGTCTTGCAAGTGATTTCATATATTTTGAGATGAGAGAAAGAAAGGTAAGGTAAGATCTCCCTTACATGAAAAAATTAGAACGAATTGGAGGTGAGTAAGAAATTGAGAGAAAGCAGTAGAATTAGCTCTAGGATTTATGTGATGTATTTATTGAAAGAAATGACTAAATGAGGATGTAAATTTTTAGTGTCTCGTTATGGTACTAAGGGAGAACATGGTTATCCCTTTGTAGAAAACAGACTTTAAAAAGTGAAAACAGTTTTTAAAAACCCCACAAACCCTCCTGAAAGTCAAAAATCTTTCTGTTTATATGCAATAGATATTAAGTTTCTGCAAGTGAGCCCATAATGTAACCTTTTAGATGTTAAAAATCATTCATTATTTACTAACTAGTGGGCTAAAAACGAGCCACACAGTAATATTGCAGAATCATCCAAAAGTATATCCTAACTTTGTTCTTCTGCCATATTTCACAGTCTTCTTGGCAGTGTTACTTCCCAAATTGAGTAACATTTAGTACCTAGGGTTACATGTGCTACAGTTTCAATATTCTTATTTTCATGTTTCTCAATAACTATAAGGTTGTAAGACTCATTGGGCTGTACTTACCTTGTTCAATTCTATATTCTTAGTATTTATTTGGCTTTGTGCCTGCCTGAGATAGAAAACCAGTAAATAATTATTTGTTAATGTTGTTGAGGAATGCCTAGAAATCCAAGTTTTGGTTTTCACCTTTTACCACTAAGTATTCACCATGAAGTTCATCAAAGTATTTAAATCTCTGGTTCTAATTACATACATATTTATTGTCTTAAAACTTAATTTTCTAATCTTTATTATATCTTGAGATAGGATATCATTGAGGCAATATGAATTAGTTTTATTTTCTAATTTAAGTTTGTGGTTGAAATTATTATTAACATCAGTAGCTTTATTTGAAATGTAGATTTGTGAATACATTATTCTGAGAACATTTTAAATATAGTCCTCAAATTATTTTCCAATTAAGGAAGTTAGCATTTTTCTTAGCTGGAAATTCCAGTGACTTTCAATCTCTCTTGAGTTAGACACTTTATAGAAAAATATTGGAAATTATTTTAACATATTCTGGTTTTCAAAATTATATCAAGATAAGTTCTTGTTAAATGTGGTTTGGAGCAAAAAAGAACAAATAATTCTCTGTAATTTTGAAATGTTCTCAAAGAAATAAATGGTGCCATTCCTACTTACATATTTATAATGTAATGAGCCTCTTGTTTTAGCGAAAGGAAATATCATGGTACTTATCTTGTTGTGTTATTTTCCTACCAATATTTTACTTCCAAAGAGGAAAAATTCTTTGACTTGAGGCACTAGTAACCATATAATTATAATGTATTACATCTAAAATGACTGTTGCTGAATTCATGTTTCTGACAAATAATACCAGTTTCTGACTTAGATTTATGGATTACACACCTTGAAGTTATATATTTCACTTTTATACCCATAAAAGGAGTAAAAAATATTTCTCCAGTAAATAGTTATAAAGCAATATTCAGTTTTTCCTCACTGCATTTGGGAAAGCAAGATGGGTCATCAACAGCTGTTACTGGAGTCTCTTAAGAAAATATGGTCAAGGTTCTTGCTCCTGCCATGTCTGCTCAAACCACAATGGTTGCCATATTCACTGCTAAGGTACTTCCATCAGTACAGCTGTTTCCAAATTCATCAAGTTGGACTAAGTCAACTACTTCCTTGAGTGGGTGTCTGAGACATCCTCTTTCCGCAGAAACAATGCCATCTAGCTTTTTGTACATTAAAAAAGGAAAAAGATCTCTTTTAGAAAAGGAATTTGTCTTCTTGCTTAAAAATATTTCAGAAAACCAAGCACTCCCAAACCCACAAATGCAGAGTGTAGCAAAGACTCAGGTTGTGTTCCACAACCATGACTCAGGCAGTTAGGGAAACACCTGACAGACCAGCAATCTCCTGTTGGCTCTCTAACAACTCTGAGACTAGATGTTGCCAGTCCATATAAGATACCAAAGTCTGTAGTCAGGGGGACAGAAGGTCCAACCTTTTAAATTTCAGACTACTGCAGTGACAGCATGTCATAAGTAAATACTGTGGGGCATGGGTAGGAGGGATTGATTTTCTAAGACAGGAATTAAGAAATATAGTCAAGTACATCTAAAAATAGTTTAATCTAAATAGTCAACTAAATATTTCAAATATTCCAAAATTTCTTTCTCTTCAGAATTATTTGCCAGTTAATAAAAATGACATGTTTATAGTTCAAGAAATTCATAAAGTACTAAATGCAATGCAATTTAAGGTTTGAGGAAACTTGCAAATTAAAATTTGCAAATAGAAATTAGTATTGAGTTATCATTTGGATATTTGCAGTTTTACTAAAATATTTTAAATATTAATATTCAAATTCTTTCTACAGTGTCTCCCAGAGCAGAACATTTTTAATGCCCATGAAATAGCTAAAGTAATATGTACTTTCTGATCTTAAAGTACTTTTAATTATGATTCTTGCTAAGTTTTAACCCTCGCAACAGTTGAAATATTAGCGATAAACATATGTACACTCATTTTAAAAATTAATCTATCCAGAATCTCTGAATAGATAGTAAAGTGACATTTGTTATTTACCATCCATAATTTCTTCTCTTTATATTACAATAATTTAGAATAAGATTTGATTTTCTATGTCTTAGTTAATAAAAAACAGGTATATAGTATAAAAGTTACTTTTGTACCACATGGTGGGGCTGGGGAAGGGAGGCTCATGGTCACAGTAGGCTGAGACTTTTAAAAGCAAATATTATAAAAATATTTGAGTTTAATATGTGTACATTTTTTTCATTTTATCAGCAGATGTTATAACCATATTGGTATCTCCTTGGAAATCTCATCTTTTTTTCCCTTCTTTGTTAGCATTTGATAACTTTTTAATATTAAAAGAGAAACTAGAAGAATTTATTTGCTCAGCCAAAAGCATGAGCAGTTAGTACTGGTATCAAGCAAAAGCAAAAAAAACTTTTTAAAAAATTTTTTCCTGAGCACTGTGAACCACCACTGTTCTAATTTCCAACCTATACTTAACAGTATTTCCAGTTTTACAAGCCAAGAGAACATAAAAGTAACAACCCCAGGTTACACTTAGCTGTACAGTTAAATTATATTGCCTCCTAATGGATTGTTATTTTAGTGTGTACTCTTTGGATCTGGTTACTTACTATGTTGTATTATTGTCTATATAAATATGGTCTTTGAACCTTCTACAATTTGCGAATAGTAGGCCAAAATTAGCTTATAGTTGATATAATGCTAGTTAAGACATTGACTAGACTCAGTGACTTAAAGGAATGTAACTTCACTATAAGATCAAGATAGAGTCATTTTGGCACATTTACATAAAAAGGTGAATGTATAACCTTACCTTTGCTACTTAGTCATTTTTGAATATTTATGTTTATTAGTTGTTAATAACAAGAACTCAGTTCATGTATTGGGAACGCTTGTGAATATCTGAGGTATTAAAAGACTAACTACAGTTTCAGCAGACATATTTATAAAGTATTTTCTGTTCTCAAAACATCTATTTTGAAGTTGTTTGTGACATATTTCTCCTTAAGCCATCATGTTTTTAGAACAGCTGGCCCTATTTGCTGGTTTTCTTTTGTATTAAAAACTTTCAGTTTTACCTTTATTCTTAATATCTAAGAGACTTGGATAAAACTATTAGCTACTAATTTGAAACAGTTACGGAAATCTACTTTAGGATGGAGCTAGCCAGTAGGAAATCAAGTATATGAACAAATCACCTGTGTAATTTGAGTGTTCTGATTAGCTCAGAAAGAAAAAATATATAATTTTTTTTTTTAAGCTTGCATGCCACTCTGGTAAGATACAGTGAAAAACAACTTCTCATCTTCTGACTCAAAATTGAGTATGTTTTGTGAACATAACTAGAATTAAAACATTTTAATGTTTTTCAAGATTGGTGTATTTTGGAGGCATTTTGATGACTCAGGGCTGATTTTAGCTGCAAAAAGAATTATAGCAGAATTGCAAGGGGAAAGAGCAGATGTTTTCAAGTTTCAGGATGAGTAGGTTGGTTGCATACCACAGGGGCAATTGGATGATGTAAAAGCAAGGAGATGTTCTTGGGGTGATTATGATTTAGTAAAAGGATGAATGAAATAAAGTGATATCCATATAATACAGATCATTAAATGTCACAAACGAGAAAATTATAGAGTGGAATGCATCTATCTGAGGAAAAAGTAGGAATTGTGTTGGCGAGGGTAAGTTACTGTTAGTGATGAACTATTCGATGTTATTGCATGTATTAAAAGATACAGACTCCCAGGATCTTATTGGAGTCATTTTGTCCATAATAGTAAAATCTTAAGTCTGATGATGATTTTGCCTTTATTGACTTGAATGATTAATTAAATCAATAAAAGTACAAAGATTGTAGTTTGGGAGAACAAAGTAAAGAATCTATGTTTTGAATCGCAAATGTTCTTAATTTACCTACTTGTGGCCTGGTCTACAGTCTACTCTGTTGACAGGAATTGGCATCCTTTTCTTCTGCATGTTTTTCTTCCTCAAAGTGTCTACACCTCCATAATCTCCGTTTTAGGCATCTTGATGCTCAGGAGCATACATTCAGCCTCTGTTGTATGACTTCAGCACCTTTCTTACATTTATCCTGAAGGAGTTTTTAAATTTTCACCAATAGTGGCTTCCTGTTGTTCACTATAGAATATGTAAATCCATCTTTCAGATTTTCCCATCGCATTAACCCTGGTTTTCCCTGATTACCACTCATTTAATATTTACCTAAACTGTACATATAACTGTATATTTTCTTGTGCACTTGCTTATCTCAAAACTTAACTGCTAGAGTTGACAAACATTAATTAAACAGATTTGTACAAGGCATTTTGGTAAAAAAAAACACTAAGAATATGAAGATTACTATTTTATTTGCCACTAATTTTTTTAAAGTCTGATTTGGTAAGATGGAAGAAATCTCTTTTTATAAAGTTAATATGCAACACAAAGTAGTTTGTGATGTGTCCAAAGCTGAGAAAGAACTGTGGACTGGGGCAATTAAGGTTGGATTCCCAAAGGAATTAAGAACTGCCATAAGTATAAGAGCCAAGGTTTATGTAAGGAGATATGTGTGTGTATACACACATATACATACATACACATACGTATATATGAGATATGATTGAAGAGTTAAATTGGTGTTAGAGAATTTAAATAAAAACCAGCATGAACTAACAGCAAGACTGCACAGACCACTTGTAAGAACTTCTACTTGGAATAAGGGGAAACAGTACCATCTTTTAGAGCATTATCAAAATTTTAGTAAGAACCAAGCACTGTGTAAAAGCTGACATTTTCTTTGTAAGTCATATCAGTATTTCAGATGACTTCTTTAAGCCCCATCTAAAGAAATTAATAAGAATGGTCACTAACATGGACAATCCCACAACAGTCATGGATTATAAAGTGATAAATGTCAGATTGTAAAATACTTCACATCATTTTCATGTTATTGAAGTCATAGTTTTTAAGAGAAGTGGAATTGATATAAAAATAGTTCAAATTAATATTTCTAATTGTTATTTCTGATGTTCTGCTACTGTTCAGATTGAACTGTTATTGTGAAAGGAAGTGAACGGGCTAGGGAAACCTTTGTTTGTATGACTGGCTATATGTTTGAATCTGACAGTTCAAGTCAGAGAATATTCTACCTTTTCCATAGTTGTTATTTCAGTTATTTTCATCTGCTTCAAGTATTGAGAAGTTAAAGTGAATTCTAAGTCTGTTAGACTTATTTTTTCACAGGAGAATTATAGTCTGGAAAAGACAACAGATTGATTGGTTCAAGTTTGTGGAGGCACGAGTTTGCTCACTGCAGATTTTTGTTGTGAGAAAGAAATCTGCTCATTACCATTGAAGGTGATAATTGCTCTTTGTTGGTGTATTCACAGCTTCTTCAGAGTTAGATTCAAAATTCTGATTTTAAAAACTCTATCAAGTCTATTATTGAACTAAAAATTAATAAGTACTTATAAATAATACATAGGTAAATTTAAATTCTGCCTCCTATTTACCATTTTCATTAAACATTTAGTGTTTCTGCTTGGTAATCTAGAGGAAGAAATCTGTACTATAGTGACATACTATCCTGAGATAGAATTTGTATGTTACTGATTTTGTATGTATGCCTTCTTCTGGGAATAACTTTTCCTATTATTTTCAAATTTAGATGTGTGTTCAGATCAATAATAAATTGAAAACATTATTTAAAAATAATAAATTAAAAATAACTTTAAAAATAAAAGATCATCTCTAGCATAAATGGAATTGTAAACATGTAATTTTAGTTCTACTAGGTGTAGAAAATAATAAGTTTTTTTTTGTAAAAAACAAAAGAAATTTTTGAGCACATATTAATGTGCCCAGGACATATAATATCCTTTAATATTTATAGTAGTATTACGTGGTAAATATTATTTGTACTTACAAATGAGAAAATGCAGGCATAAAGGTTAAAAACCCGTAGATGATATAATTTGTTCTTGGTGTTTTTTTTCTAAATATTACTGACTTTTTTCTTTTTTTGAGAATGTTGATGAAGTATTTCAAGGGAGTCAGCCTATACAACATTGCATTGAAAAAAGCATGAAGACAGTGACTTCAGTTGCTAATGATAGCACCAACATTAAAGGAAATACTTTCCTTGTCATTTGATTTTTTTGAATTTTTTTTCCTTTGATGTATGCGAAATCTCCCTACCTTCCGTAATCTATGTAACTTTTATTTTGAGTGTTAGCTTACCCATACTTTAATAAAGTGATGACCTCAGGAGTTGCACTGTCTCTTAAACCATTTACTTCCTCAGAAAGCGGCCCAAGGTGGTTATGTTATTGTGGATGATGATTTGCTGTTGTGAGCTGTCATATCTCCCTGTCATGTTCTGATAGTTTCTTTCTTGCTGCCTCTAATTTTTTTTCTGCCAGTACCTTAAGGAAAATCAGATAATTAAACATGTTAAACCAGTAGCCTTAATTTGCACCCAATTAAGTTTATCTGTAGACTTTGACCAGTGGACCTCAAGATGTGTCTACATCTTCCTGTACTTTGATTCACTGACATTGTGTTTCTGTTTTTCTATGCTAATTTGTCTTTTTCCCTTAATGCACTACTGTACTAAAGTTAATATTTTATTTATTTAAAGTGCCTATGTACTTACTCTTTATTTCTTTCAATTATATATTTTTCTGTGAGCCTAAATAATGTGATGCTGCCTACTGGCAGTGTTTGTGAACATAGCCAAGAAAACAGTAAACTTCAGCAGATCATTCAGAGAGGATGTTCTTTTACTTGCAGTGTTTCTATTTCTTCAATGAGCCTGGTACTTATTACTCAGTCTCCCTTTCTTCACTTGGCGCAGTAGTTTATTTCTCTGTTACTGTTACTCTCAGACATACCAGGTGATGTAAAACAAGCTTGGAACCTAAAATTTTTCTTTTTCCAATTTATTTGGCAAACACACACACACACACACACACACACACACACACACACACACACACACACACACACACACACACACACCCTCCCCCCTCAAGTTTCCCCAGCAAAATCACTTGGAACCTAAAATATTTCTTTTTCCAATTTATTTGGCAAACACACACACACACCCTCAATTTCCCCAGCAAACACACACACACACACACACCCCTCAAGTTTCCCCAGCAAAGTCACTGAAACCAGTTCTGTTTTTTATGCACTTTTCAGTCAGTATCTTACTCACCTCTCCCCCTTATTATCTAACTTATTTTCATTTTTGTCACAGCAGTACAGTGGTTTATGATCCATCTGCAGATTTAGTACTTTCCGGTACAGAGATCCGTTGGTATCTGGTATAAGTGCTTTTAGTATATTTTATAATGGTAGTAGTATCTCTCAACTTCACCAGGGTTCATCTCAAAGAATGCAGTAGTTTCAGTAGCAGTTAGCAGCTCTTCTACCCAACGAGGAACATGCTAATGGCAGATTCAGGGACTCTCATTAAAACAATATATCATTATTAAGAAAATACTCTTAAAGACTGGTTTTACCTGTTTTACAGTCAATAAAATGGAACTATTCTGAATTTTTATTTTGGAGACTCACAACATAAACCTATGATGTTGAGTTTTCCTGAATATACAAATAGTGTGTATTCAGAAATAAGGCAAACTTAATGCCACAGACTTGTCATGGTCATTTAGAACTGGAATAATAGTCTACAGAAGACTTGCAAATCTTCCAATGCTAATTCTTTCTCTTAATTCTCAGTTTTGAATCTTCAAATGACTGCCGAACAATTATAGTGACTATTTCAACGTCACTTCAGATTCACTCAGTTCTATTATTTGTTCTTTATTGTGAATACTTAATAAATGACACATGCAATACAGTCATGAAGCTCATTATTCACCACACCAATCACCCATTATTTACCAAGTTCTTTGATAGGCACTGGGATTAGAATAGTAAGACTGTCATTATCACTGCCTTCATGGAGTTTACTGTGTAATTTTTAAGTTTTCCTCCTGAAAATGTACTTCATGAGTGATGAAATGATAGTAAAGATAAAGGAGTGGAGATGGATAGGGTGACCAGTTCTTGTTTAATTGTCTAATGTATCAAGGAAGTTACCTTTAAGCCAAGAAAGATGAGTATACTACTTGATATTTGTTCTCTGTGCCTCAGTTTCCTCATTTGTAAAGTGGAGATACCAAGAGCAAACAAGAAGTTAATTAATGGAATTGAAACACTTAAAACTGGCCCTTTGCTTCATCACCTTTAGAGTTGTCACCAATTTATTCACTTGAGTATTCAACAAACCTTTTTTTTTTTAACATTCACCAAGCCTAGATATTTTTCAGCATTGTGGTATATATTCAGAAATGAAAAATATAATTAAAATATGTTTTATAAACTGCTGAAAAGCATAAAATAATACATCAATGTAGTGTGAGCTAATTTTTGGAAAGAAATAATCCTTCCTGGGAATGTGCATGATTTGTGTCACTTACTTGGAAAATAATTATATACCACCAGTAAAATCTTTTATTTTTGTCTATTCTCATTTACTTCTTAAGATTTTACATGCATATATCTTAACTTGGCAGCTGAAGTTTCCCTTGCTTGATGTAAGAAAGTATCTATTCATAGGCTGAAGTGTGTTATTGCATAGTTTTGGGAACCTATTAAAATTTTGGGGTTTCTTTATATAAAAACCTCGTAACTACTGGATATGTTTATGATAATAGTACCACATGTTTTTAGAGGGACTTAATACAGATTAAGTAATATATGTTGCCTTCTCTAAAATGAAAAATGTTCCTCATATTCTTCATGAATATACCATATGCTGATTCCACCAAATGTCTTTTAATATTTTTTTTTGTGTTAAAGAGACATCTTTGATAGCATTTTTCAAATGTATTGCCATATTAAAGTGAAAAAAATAAAGTCAAAATTGGTAATCATTTGAAATGTTTTTTGTTTGACAATAGTCAAAGTAACATGATTCACTTTGGCTGGTATAAAATAAGCTCAACAGACACTTATATATTTGAACAAAATTGAAGTTTTCAAAATGTTGCTTACATTTTCCTTCTGAGAGAAAACAGTTACTGTGTTATAGCACATTGTGACTTTTTAAGAAAAGTGTCTATTAAAAACATCTGTAAGACTAGAAAGTCTTTCTGCTTAACTGAGATTTGCATTCAGTTGATAACATTGTCAACAGCCCAGGTTCTGTAGCCAGTAGTTCCCTGGCATTTTATTTGTTGGAATCCTTTGTCTTTATGTTTTAATACACATAGTATATTTGTGGTTAAGATGTAAGCTTTTTTTAAACTTTAAGGGATAAAACTTTTAAATAATCGGGTATTCATTTCCCACTTAGATGGAGTATTGAATTTATCATAGCAGTCCATCTTAGATTATATCATCCAAAAAAAGTAGATAAATGAATATTTTTAGTTAAGGGTGGACTTCAGAAATTCTCTCATAATAGGTCTTTGCAGTGGCTTTTAATTTCTTAAACCATAAGTTTTGCATGGATGAGGCATGAGTTAATTTGCCAACTTTTAACAAAATTGAGTACTAAAACCATCCATATACATGTGACAGTCACTTCTAGAGAGTAATTAGCTTGCTATAAATACAAGAGATTTCCTGTGAGAAAATTGCTCACTCTATGTAACCAATGGAGAAATTTGGCAGATTAAAGAAAAAGTATATTTTACCCAAAAGAATAGAATGCTTCAGTTTTTCAGTATGTTTTGACTCATGCTTTTTTGGTTAGATTTAATTGTGAGAAATGTGGTAATCTGGGTGTGAGATGTGTTTATGTCTTTTATGGTTGTAGGATTACCTTTCTAATTAGCTTTTAGAAATCTTTATGGAAATTTTTTCATGAATCTATTAAAATGCATGGGAATGATTTGCCATTCAATTGATAAGCAAACTAATCCCTGAACCTTAGGACAGAGTTAAATAAACAAATCTGGTGAAGTTCCCATCTGATTTTGTACTTTTTTGTATGGTGGATATACCTTGGTTATTTATCAATACATTGAGAGTGACAATATTTACTACTTAGAATTAGTGTATGAATTGTATAGAGTAGTGTGGCTAAAGCACCAACACAATTACCAGGCTTATAAAAATGATTTTAAATGCTGTTTCCTTTTGCCTCCATCACCCCGTCCCCAAGGCATTTAATAAACCATTCCAATAACAGCTTTTTTTTTGGGGGGGGGTTACCTTGGGATTCAAGTCATTAGGATTCTCAGATGTAATTTGTTTGGTGCATTTTTCTTTCATATGAAAAAATTGGGCAAGCAGAGAATTAAACCACAGGCTATGTGTTCAGAATATTTTGTTACAGGGAATTGGGCTCTGACGTTTGATTTGTCTCTTTTGAAAAAGTAGGGCATATGGGGTGCTGTGCTCAAGAACTTCTGCCTGTGACCCAGAATTCCAATTTTAGGAATTGGAGTATACTCTGAGCTCAAGGTATTCTATTTCAAGCTAGGTTTTAATTCACATAGCCTTATGGAACAGCATCAGTTTCCAGGTTCCTGGTTCCATCAGTTTCCAGGTTGACAAAGAATGAGAGTAAGTCATAGCTTGTGTTATTCATCTACTTTCACGAAAGTTTCCTCCTAAAGCGTCCATTAAAGAGTGAACCGCATGGAATTTCATTTCTTTGGTTTAGTTTTATTGTTTAAAGTGGGAAATGAAGGAAATTGAATAGAAGAAAAACTCTTCTGTTCATGTGATACATTATTATATTTTCCTGTGTAAGTGCAGAATAACCCCAGGAACCAGCAGAGTTGAGTTCCCTAATGGCTACCAAGTGATTTACATAGTCTAGGCAATTAGGTTTCTAGTGATGGAACTTAGAGCTGAATCGCATGGAGCAGTGTGGCAGAAAGCCTCTGCCTGGGCAGCCTGGAGCCAGCATGCTATCCAGGGCACCGGAGTCAGAATTTTAATCTAGTTCTTCCTACTCCAAAGCTCTTTATATATTCCCTTATTACAGGATCATAGATTGTCTCACTGTCTAGACAGTTAAGATGAGAAAGATAGTTTATATCATTGTCCTTAAATTGCATGCTGTGTAGTTAATGTATAGAAATGAAAAAGGAAGTGTGGTATATTGGAAGGAACTCAGAACCAGTTGTGAGATTTGGGGTTCTTGTCTTTGTCTTAAAAACTTTTTTTAATTAAAAATATGATTTTCCATTAAATTATGTCCAAGATCATTTCTAGTTTTGTTCGAAAACTTCCATAACTTGTGAATTTTGTAAACACTGTCATGTTACTATGTGTCTGCTTCTCCTTACCAATTTAACCTACTTTATCAAAGGGTGCTATATTAACTAGCTATAGTAAATTGGAATTACTCTAAAACTGTTTCCCTATAGAGCAAGATTCAGAATAAACTAGGTCTCAGAAACTGTAGCCACACTGGTTTTCTTAAGGGAACTGGACCTACTCCAAGGTAACTTTACTGGTAGAATTGTCAAATGAAGTCTTCATCCTCATTGAACAGGACAGGTGCTAGCTATAACCCTGATCACAGAATTATGGTTGTTTCTTCTTGCACATGTGTGCCTACCTACCTCCCCACAAAGGAGGCTCTTTTGATACATTAGAAAATGACTGCTAAATAGTTGTGTAAATGATATTTATCTCTTAAGAGGGAGAATGTGTTCCTATTTCATGCCAAAGAGCAGGTGCTGGTTGAATCTGTGATGTAGTTTCAGATACCAGAGTAAATAGTAGAAACTACCAGTCCTATATCTGAAGATCCAAGGCTATAAATAAAAATAATCACATACATCCAGAATAAAATTGTATGTTGGGCAGCATGGTGTAGAGGAAAAATAATCAAGAATGTAGGATTCTGTTCCTGAATCTGTCATTTTCTGACTGTATAGGCAAGTCAGAAAATTGTGTATATGTGCACTGAGGGCTGGATTTTGTTCATGCTTCCAGGCCTTAGTTCAAAAAGAAAAGCAAGCTTTCTGTGTCTCACCTATCCTCAGATGGTATTATGTTCCATTTCTGTCTGAATTTTAGTGTTTTTTTGTTATCTGAGTATCGGCTGTATTCTAAAAGCTCAGGATTTAAAATCTGAAAAAACAAATACATATCTCATAGACATGCTTCATATAAATACATATCTATTGGCAGGCATACACATCCTGTACATAGAGAATAAATACAGAGGAATGTTTTTGGTTTTGTTTTGTTTTCCCTTCAATTTTAATTTTTGTGTTTTTCTGGTTAATGTAGAAATAAAGAATGGGGAAAAGGTGAGCCTAGTAAATTACTACTGACACTTAGCCCTAAGTCTCCATACATCACTAGAATATTTTTTAGTTTCTGCAAGAGTTTTCCTTCAAAATTCTGCTTCTTGTGATAGTAACCTTTCTCTCTGTGAGAAATATGAATAAAAATATGTGAATGATGAATTATCTCATTTTTAAATCTTGTTCTGATTATCTGTCTACTATTGCTTCTTTCTGTGCTTTTCTATTTTCCTTTACATATTAAGTATTTACCAGGATTTTATATATTTTTTCCGCTTATATTTTATTTTTTGCAGTTTGTGTTTTTTTTGCAAAAATACGTCCTCCAAAATTCTTACTTTTCCAAATGGATAATCAAAAGAATCTCTAACTTTGATTTGGCAGGCTATTCATTAAATCACTCATTGGCTCTTAAACAAGTGATAAATTATTAGGACTTGACGCCAACCCTTTTTGCACTTTGGGGCAGACTCTCAATGGTTTGTCATATGTCTTTTCTTGGTTTTTCACCTTCCAGCTTTTTGCAGTCCTATTTAATAATTTTATCCAAGCTACTCTGAACTAATAGCAAATTATGTTTCTTGAGAAATTGACTGATATTTCTATTTTCAAATTTGGTGGGAAATCTTGATAGAGGTATTAAAACTTTTATTGTGGGAAATAACTGGGAAATTATTTTAAGAACGATATATAGGCACGATTTAGACTGGTAGGCAGGGAGGCAGAATCGTATTTTGAATTCATCCTAACTTACATGGGTTCTAATTCAGCTTTCAAAATAGGATTGTGGAAAATTAACTCATGAGAGTGTGAAGCATTACATCTATAAAGGTGTTTGAATTCCCATCAGTGGAGCTATATAAATAAATTATTTTAAATTTGCATACTTAAAATATATATTATCTAGCACTTCTGTTTGGACACTTGATGCAAAAGGGAATGATGTATTTATCTCTTTTCCCTACTGTGAACAATATTGATAAATGCTTAGTGAAAAAAACATTTTCATATTATAGGAAGCAGAATATTCTTTATAATGAATATGGTATAATAGGATGCCTTAACGGTTTTTTCCCCAGCTAACAAAAATGCATGATGTGTCTTGCTTGCTTACTTTTTTCTCCTGATTCTTCCCCCAGTAACTAGTATTGTATTTCTTCTCACTAGAAATCATAGGAACCACACCTACAAAGGAGCCTAATTTTATGTGACATATAGTTTAAAGGCACTTCTACTGAGAAAGCTATGATTGATCCAGTTCCTAATTACTGTATGATTGGGTCATTAGGTTGGGCTTATTCTGTTTTGGTTATGTTTTGTACATAACTTTTCATGTGAATAGATGTGAGAATTTTAATTGAGCATGTACTTTGTGTAAGGAACTGTGTTAAAGTTCCATTATACTTGAGCTTATTTTCAGGTTGGAAATATAGAGAAATCAGTCGGTCTTCTAAGATAAAGAGAAGAATGAAATATTGCTGGAAATATATCAGTGAAGCACAAGATCCTGTGAGCAAAGAGAAGCCTTCCTGAGAAAATGATCCTGGTAAAGAAAAGTGGCTAGCCAGAGGACCAGAGATGGTGTCAGGGGGAAGAGTAAATTAAGAGGCCCAGTAGAGAGTATGACCAGTCCAGGGCATGAAAGTCATTTAATAATGATGGCCTGTTTTCCAGTCTGATTTCATTTCTGTAATTTCTTTGTCTTATGTTCATCAAGGCTTTTTTCCCCCTTTAACCAGCACATATTTATTGAGCACCTGTAAATGTTAGTGGGATTTTGGCAGTGAACAAAAGGGGCCTTGTTTTCTTTGCTCAAAGAGTTTACCAAACGTAAACAGAGAAAAAGAATTATACTATAAAATAATGCATAATATATCATATGGGATTTCAGGAGCTGACAAAAGGCCAGTTCTCTAGGGAAAAATGTCCCTTAAGCTCAAGGATCGGCTCTTTGTCAGCATGATTTGCCAAAGGGACTGTGGAGGAGAGGAGATAAAAATGCCTTCCTGACCCCTTCACTCTCAGGCAAGGGCTGATATGTGGGAAGGGAAGGGAGAAGCCATGAGATGGGGTGGGGTATCTAGTTTGGTTTTCTGAGCAGGGAAACTACTCATCTGAGTAGGGAAACTACTGATCCATTTTTCTTTTAACTCAAGACCAGAAAAGGTGAAATGCTTCCCCTACTTCCTAATTAGTTGTTTGAAATTGATTCATTACTCTCTCTCTGTTTTCTGTGAAACTTTTTCTTAACTTTTGTGGTTGGTCCTATTAGAACAATTTAGTGAATCTCAACCAATTTTGTTTGACTTTGCTTTGGTAAAATAGAAGAGAAAATTAGCAAAGTATATCAAGTCAGAAAATAAGTTGTTTCATGAAGCATGTGTCTATGTGTTGTATGTTGTATGTGCTGTATGTTGGGGTAGAAACGGGGTTTCATTTTTATTCTTGTTTTTTTACATTAGATATAAACATTTTTCTTTTGGTAAAATTTCTATGACTGCATGCTAAAATTTTACCTGCAAGTTTGTCACTTTTTATTAAATATTATCTGGTTAAATTATAGACTTAATGCACTAAACTAATATACCAGAAATCTAGACCTTATTCTCTTTCCTTAAAAAGGCCATGTGCTTTGGATAAATTCTAGACTTCTGTAAACTGTATTTTCAATCTAAAAAGAGTTGGTCTGGGTAAGCACTCATGGTCTCTTCTAACTAAGATTCTGAACTTAATACTTTTTCTAAAGCAGTTGGGTATAAATAGTAGATTGTCTTAAAGTTAACTAAAAATTTGCACAGACCTATTATTGTTTCCAAAGGATGGTATTAGGAATAAAAACAAAAGCTTGTAGAAAAAAAATTAAATTATGTATTGGTTAAAGTAGATGGTCCACTGAGTGCACACAAATCCTGAGAAAGACGTAGTAAGCATTTGACTTGGTACCTGTGTAGTAGAGTATTGTCCGTCCTGCCCCCCCACCCCCAACCGCAAAAAAAGAAGAAACCGAGTTGAGAAAATGCTGCTTGATATTTCAACCCTTGTACTGGACGTTGTATGGATTGGCTGCTTATCACAAAAGTCAGGAAGGCTTGCATGCTTCAGGAAAATATTTTGGGACAGAGGAACACCTCTCAGCCCTATTATTCATTTCCAGTTATTGAGTCTGTATATAAGTGCTCCCTTCTTTCTAAGGTATCAGAGTGACTGACAGATGGGGTCTTCCAGGTACCTTTTCCCCACTGTGTACAATAGGAAACAGTACAGTCTCTTTTTTTCCCCTCTGGCTCCACAAACTGTTTTATCCCTGTTTGTGTGTTTAGCTATTTGGGTTTCTGAGTAGGCGCTCACCTATATTTTAAGATAGTGGCAGTAAAACAAAGTGCAGCAAAATAGTGCATGTTGGAAACTAAGTTAAAATTCTCAAAGCACTCAGCCTCTAGCGATTTCTTCTTGTTAGGAAGCACAGAACTGTGTGGTCCTCAGAAAGACAGACTAGCTACATCTCCATTTGGGGCATTGTCAGACAGCTCTGTTGACACAGGCATACATTTCCTATGATTATCATAAAATTGTGGTCTGGAAATTGAGCAGCCATGGTGCTGCATTTTAGACTCACATTTATAATCAGCTGTAATAAAGTAAACATTTTAAATGGATATAAGAATAGGCATTACTTGTGATCACAAATGTGTGTTCAGTTGAAGTGCTTTTGAAGCTCAATTTAACAAAGCAAACAAGTTTCCTGGCATTATTAACATAATTGTTCTCACTGTTGGATTTTGATTTCTAAAAAGTTATTTAAGAAAAAAAGTATCTGAAAAGAAAATCAGCAAAAGAAAATGTAACCAGGAATGATCTTTTTTTTTCTTTCACCATGTCAGATTGAAATAAAAGTCCCAAATGTTCACTCTGCCACTTCCCCTAACTTGCCAAGTCATTGCCAGTTGGGTTAACTTGGAGTCTATTTTCTTGATTAATTGGGGTTTAAATTTAGCTGTTTGCTCTGCCATCAGCGGCCTTTGGAGTGGAGCTATACAACATTCATTCAAGTCAAACCCAGACTTTACAGTAGTAAGAACAGGGACTTTTCCCCTTCTCTTTTCCAAAAGACAGAAAAAGGGCTAGTAAATCCACTTAAAGTGGGCCAGGGAAGCATGAGTGTCTGTATGTTTCACATCAGTTAGATGAGAGGAAGGACTTTTGTTCCTGGAATATTCCAAAAGCAAAAATGGAAATGATAGTGTAACATCTGAAGTGTGGTGGCAAGACAGTTTAAACAGTGATAATTTGGAGCCTCTGGGCACAGAACAGTACCAGGAGGTGATCACCATGTCTTCTGTGGCAGCTGGCAGCTGGCAAACAAAGCAGATGATGTAGTGTTCTCAGCTTGTTACTTTCCAACACTCCACAGTGTTCTCCAATTTTGAATAACCCCTTAAAACAAACGTCCTTCCTGTATAGTCATTTGTCTGGAGCAGATGATCATGTAGCTCTAGATACAGAGAGTGCTCTGGACACAGCAGTTGACTGAAGTGGGAGCCCTGGGAACTCAAGGTGGCCTAAAAGTTGGCACAGGTGCAGCATGGCATCGGTAGGAGGAGCACTGTTAGTCTTTAAAGACATCACATTATTTCTATTGTTCATCAGCTGACTTAGTCAGAATTAGTGAAAGACACAACAGTAGTGTGAGCATATCTTAGAAATACTAGTGATTTAAAACCAACCCTATCAATTACCTATATCAAATTTTTGGTGTGACTGGTATTGTTAAATACCACAATTGTGCTAGATACTTTTTAAGGAAAGGAAAGGTCACTTATCTCATTTGTCTTGAGACTTAATTTTTAGTGTAGTGCTGTAAATTATATATACTGCACACATGCATATTAAATAATAATTTATTTGTAGTAGATAACCACAGAGATCCTATTCAGAATGAACTCTCTGAAGAACGATTGAGTGGTAAATGTACAAAGATGTGAGGATTTTCTTTTTACCCATATAGTTTTCATCTTTTGTCTTTGTTCGACTTAAGAGACGTCCCCATTAGCCACGGGTCCAGGATTAGAGCAGAAATCTAAGAGATTGTGGGGGTGGAGGAAGGAGGTATTAAATCTAAAGTTTAATCTTGTGGTGGAAGTAATCTCCTGAAGTTTTGAATTGTGAAAATTCTCATCTCTCAAAAATTGGGCAGATAACTCAAAAATGTAGAAATCTTTACATACTAGTCAGCTGGGTTTGGGAGAGTTGCATTTTGCTTACATACATTATTCTTTGCAGAGTCTTATTTCTCCCCCTCTCCTGTTTGAAAATTAGGCATATAAACCAAAAACCAGAACAAAAAAGGACTGTTTTAAATCACTGGCGCCTACTAAAAATTTAAGTAACTCTGACCATCACTGAAATCTTTGTTGTATATTACCCAACTGAAAAAGCATTTCATCTCCATTTTACAGACTTGACTTACAGAACTTGTGCCTGTCTTCACATCTCCCTGTTCACTTTTAAGATTTCTACTTTGTTCTTCCTCAATTCTTCCCAGACTTCTTTTCTTGAAACTAGTACTAGCCAACCCATAACATTTGAGATTCATTCATAGGGGTTTCTATTGCTTTTCTCTTGCAGCATATTTATCATTTTTGTTTTTGAAAGTTATATTGCATTAAACTCAATATAACTTAGTAGAGTTCACATATCTCCTTTAGTTCATGGTGACTGCAAAGGATGTTTGTTAGTTCTTTGGTTTAGCTATTAATATTAAGTAATTCCTTGATTAGGAGTGAAAAATAATAAAATTTGTATAGAATGTTGACTTTCCCAGATAATGCCAATGGATAGTGTGATGTAGAGCCCTAGATCTAAATAGATTTGTAAAAGAATTAAAAATTAAATACAGAGCCTTTGTTTCCTTATTATTATAAGGAACAAAAGAATGTACATAATGTGCCCTGCAAAGTGCAGTCTATCTACTGGTATTTAGTATATGTCAATTCCCTGTGAGAGAAAAAAAATGTTATTTTAAAGGCAAACATCTCTGAAAATAAAGTATCTTGAGTAAAAGTATTAAGTTAATTTTGAATACAGGCCACTAAAATAACAAGTTTGTTTTTTACCTTGGTTTTATATCTCCTCAGTACCTGAATGTTCATACTCATAAAGATATGCTAATTAGTAGAATGTGGGATGTACTTGAGTATTTCAGAATGAAAGTGTTTGATTTGATTGTCCTCAGGTTTCCTGTCAGCTTCAAAATACTGGGTTTTATGAAAGGTAATTGTGTGTTTTGGAGAAAAAAATAATTTTTTTTTTACTAAGGTATTTTAAGGTGTGACACTTGATACAAATAATTGTTTTATTTTCATGCTTTAACATCTTTTTTGTTTTTTATAGCCTCAATACTGGAGGTGATGAGTCATATTAAATAAATCCATTGTGAATATCATTCAAAGGCTACATAGAGATATAAAATGGAGCTCCAGGGTTCCGAGCTGCTTTATTATATCACTCTGTATTATGTAATGCCTTTGTCAGGAAGTCTAGGATTTCTTTCTCAAAGAAAATGAAATATAGTTATTAAGAAAACATTTAAAACAATAGAATGTTTTATGCATGGCAGAGAATGAAAGTATTAACCCCAAAGGGCCGATCAGACACAGCAAAAGTGGGTTACAGCTACTTTGGTCAAAAAGTCTCAGTGAGAGTTTGAAAGGGATCTTGGAGAGCTTTAGTTGCTCCAAGGGATTCTGGTTGTCACAAGAGCAATATATTAAACCACTGAGTTCATTGTAGCTAAACGAATGTCAGAGGTATGAGGGTCTACCCTGTTAGTGCTGCCAGACCAAATTAAGTTTAAAGGAAAGAGAATTTATTCTTGAAGATGATCAAATGGGAAATTCTTTTTGTTGGTATTCTCAGTGGTAGGAACAAGAAAAAGGAAATAATTTACTGTTATAACCTCTTGGTGTATTGCTACCTGCCACATAGATCTGTCTAGAAGACAGTTCTCTTGAGGTCTCTGTATAAAGACCATAGTTGAGTAGTTGAGTTTTAAACAAGTGAATGAAAGGAGGTAAAGTTATATGTAAACAGCACAAATTCCTAGAGGAATTTTAAACAAACATTATTGGATCCATATTGTTAGTAAGTCCCTTTGAACCTTGCATTGACAGCTTCTTAAATGGTCTACCTCAGACATTAGATTCTGTGATTATGAACTTGTAAAAGAATGTTTGATGATCATTAAAGTGATTTTTAAGTTAGATATTTGTTACTGTCAGAAATAGACCATTTCTCAAATGCAAGATGACAAATATACTTTATGAATAATTTGCTTTGGTTGTGGGACAGATGTCTTAAAAAACTGTCATCATACTTCTATTTTGAAAAAAAAAAAGTTGGTTATGTATCATTTTTATTACCCTAAGCAAAAATTGAATCCATGATCTGCTTATAATTTCTTCAGACTTGGAACTGAATGGACAGTGAACAATACATCCTGCCATAGAATTTGGTACCTTGCTTAATAAATTATTACTATTAATATTACCTCACCTTACCTGGCAGAGCTGCCTGTTTATCCACACGACCTTTTTTCTTTTGCTAGTCATGCCCATAGAAAGGTTGTTCGATTTAATAATGGCTTCTCATTTGGTCTAGAAACCAGACAAAAGCTTTGCAGCTGTGAAATGTATCCCATTTTAAAATTAACCTATTGTAAATTCTTAATGATTGAGAAATTCTGCAATTTGCTGTGATTTGTGGTTTGTGCTGCAACTAGAATAGCAAATAGCAGAGATGATGCAGGTCAAAATAGCGTGCATTTGGAAAGTAAAGGAAAAGAAACTTGATAGGCAGTGTGCTTGCCTCAACTTAACATGCTTTGTCCTTCTACCCTTCATCTTTCACACATCACTTGGTCCCCACAAACTCTCCCAAGTGGAATGTAATCCTTTGAAATTATCGTTTATGTTAGAGTTTATTGTTCAAGCAGTGATAATGGTCACAAGTGTAGTCTACCTTCTCCTTATCTGAACTGTTTCATCCAGGAGCCTGTATTCTTAGGGAAAAGTAAAGCAGAGAGTTTTGATTCACAGAGACCTAGAATTTGCATCTTAATACTCAGACAAATTAATGGTGTAGCCATATGCAAGTTACTTAAATTACCTAGACTTCAGATTCCACATCTGGAAATCTCCTTAAATTCCTATACAGATTAAACAAGATAGTGTATTCAAAAACCTAGAAGGGATACAGTATGTTTCTCTGTTACTGGGAACCCTAACAAAGTTACTTAACACCTCTATACCTTTGCTTCTCTGTCAGTAAATATGGGGAGACATCCTAGGATTGTTATGAGAATTACATAAATTAATCCATGCATGAGAACTGAACACAAGACACAAAGTATTCAGTAATTATTATCGTTCTGGTTGATACATTAAATAATCAACAAAAATTATTTTTACAAATAATGATAAATAATGTAAAAGAAAGATTTAGGGTTTGCTAAGACAGTTCTAAACGCTGGAAAGATAAGCAGAGGCTATGCCATTCAGTGCTTTGTATTAGGAATCCATTGAGAAGAGGCTGGCATGAAATACATCTTTTTATGATATTATTCTTTACGTTTCAAATCCACAATCAGAATTTCCCAGCTTGAGAAGCATTCTATAAAATATCACAGTAAGTCTGAGACTGTCACAGATCAGCGGAGACTAAGGAGATATAATGACTAAATGCAATGCAGTTTCCTGCACTGGAAACAGAAAAAGATATTAATTTCTTGGAGTTGATAAGGGACCATGATATAGAAAATATCACCATGAGAAAACTGGGTGACAGGAATACTGGAATTCTCTGCACTGACTTTACAGCTTTTCTGCAAATCTAGATGACTTCAAAATTAAAAGTTAAAAAGAAAACGCCATTGGTTTTTTTCTGGTCTCGGGATATTCGTTATTTTAAAGTGTCTTTAGAACAAATTAGTTCAGAGAAATCCCAGCTACCCACCCCTGCCAAGCCTTTATGTCATGTTTCTAGGAAACAAAGATAAACCCTTGATCACAGAACAGCTCTCTCAGAGCAGGGGCAGTAAATTCTAAAGGTCCTGCCCCAACACTAGAAATAGAAACACGTCTTTAAGCCTGACCTATGCGGGTCAGTCCAGTCAACACTGATCATTGCCTTTTGTGACTTGGTAACATGCCCGGCTCTTAGGTTACAAATAGTGTTCTGTAGGAACAGGGGCAGAGCAATTATGATTCCACTTGCCTCTGTCTTGGGCCCTTCATTCCAGGTTTTTTCATTGAGATTCTACTGAAAAATCTTCAGCGACACTAAATGTATTTTCATTAAGTATATCTCAACTCCAGGTTATTAATAGATCAATAAGATGGATATATGAAAAAGTATTTTCCATATAAAGTATTATATATGTTGCTCTTTTTTTCAAAAACAGTAAACAGACATTAAGTCAATGAAATTATGGGTACAGATATGAAACCCAAATTTATAAATATTTTATCCTTATTACTTTAAAGCTCTCATTAACTCAAACTAGAATAACAGTTGATTATAGTAGGCCTAAAGGTGTCCTGTTTTGGTAAATAATAAGTAATTGATTGAGGATGATTATTATCATAGTAACAAAATTAAAATCTGGACACTAAAATTAAACTCCTCCCCTATATGCCAATCATTCTCTAGATCTGATCATTAATGAAAACTGCCTTTGGTTCATGAACAGATGAAAGATGTTCTTTTCATCAGTTCAGTATATTTTACTGTCTAATCAAATGAATGCCTATAGTTTTTCTATCTTGGGAATATAACTGGTGATGTCAATGAAGAATGTTGTACTATTCTTGAACATGGAAATACATTTAGATTAGCATGGTGGTAGGTGTGTGCATTTTCTGAAACAGTTTCCTGGATTATTAATGTATGCCCAAGTGGATAAACAAATACTTAATAATACTGCTTAATTGCTCTCATCAGGTTGAGGAACACATTATTTATAGCAGTTCTGAAATTAGGAACACAGGAATGATAGATTGTATGGTAAAGACTTACTGAAATTGCTAGTCAGTAAAAGTATAGACTGCATTGTTGAAAGCATACCATTTTTGTTTAATGCATTAAATATAACTTTCTTGATAGCTTGTCATTCTGGTTTCTTCACTAATTGTGAGGATTTTAAAAAAATAAGCAGTATTTCATTTCTTGATTTTATACTCAAAATTGTATTGGTTGGCTACTATGTGCTGGGTACTTACTCTTTTTTTCCCAGTGTCCCAGTAAGTTAGGAACTTTTTTGCCTACTTTAGAAATTAGGAAAGACTGAAAAATTTAGAATCTTATCTGTTAGGACATGACATATATAGTTACCTAACCAAATGTATTACCAAATGCTTAATATAGATAATGAATCAAAAGTAAAAGGAGTGGATCCCTTTGAAGGAAGGAAGGGAGTCAAATTAGAATAATGAGTATCTGAGAATAAATTTTAGCAAGTTTGCTAGGTGTACTTTACCAAGTTTGCTAGGGATAGATCTGGTTCCAGAACCCTTGAATGTATTAGAACTGTTAGACTTGTTGAAAATGCAAATATTTCATTTGAGTGTAATACTCATCAAGGGAGAAGAAGAAGAAATACAACTTGAAAGTTTTTAGGAAGACATGCACTGCCTTATCTGTGAATTGAAAACCTCTTTTAAAAAATTGCTTCCCGACATATTCCTAGGTGGTAGTGAATATGTGGGTAGCAAAATGAGAGCATTTCAAATAATGCTAATGAAGTTAAATGATTGCAATCTACCATATTGTGAGGAAAAGTTGTTAGCTATGAAAGATGAGGGCAGAATTAAAATATTGCCATGACTGGCATTTGATTTAAAAACTGCAGAGATAAGCTGGGGTTCCTATTTATGAAAACCATCCTCATAGCCTGATGAAATATCTTTTAAAAAGTCTTCTAGTTACCATGGATACTTGTTAGCTTTGATAGAGTAAGTTGTAATCCATATTCAATCATCTGAGATGAAGTGGCCAAAAAAATCTACTAGCTAAAATCAAAAGGAGCTTTATTTCTAAATTCATGCAAGTTGGGAGATGGATAGGCAAGACTCTCCCAAGATTACATTTTTGGTTAATGATCACTGCTTGAAAAACAGAATATATGAGATGCACATTACCAGAACCTGATCTTAATTTTTGTTATTTTATGTAAAACTTTCTCTTTTAACTAGTAGAGGAAATTTCTTTAGTTTTGACATAGAAATTTAGATCACAAAACCTTTCTCAAAGTTGGTGAAACCTTAATAGCATACTCAATTTCTGAAAGACAGAGGAACACAGACATTATCGGTCCCTATGGTAACATATTTGCGTTTGGTCCAGAAGTGGCTGGTTTCTTCTTAACTTCTTTTAATTGCTATATATTGACAGCCATTTTCACGATTCTTTACAAAATGTTGGATTAATGAGCACGTGTGCAAGAGAATGCACACCATCTCCTCAGGCTTGATTAGATGTCTCAGATGACAAAGAACTCTGCATGAAAAGTTACTGCAGTGTTTTTGGTATTCCCTAATACAGTCTGTCACATAGTGGAAGCAAAAGCCTTTCAAATGATTCAAATATTTTCCTCAATTCTCTTTTAAAACAGGTGACAAAAGAGCTAAAACAGTATGACAACAAAATTATAGAATGCAAATTTGAGAACAACAGCTGGGTCTTCATGAGACAGAGAACAGACAAAAGTTTTCCTAATGCCTACAACACTGCCTTGGGTAAGTATGACAACTTACAGGTGCTCTTACACTAAAAAGAAGAAATGGGGAAAAAAGAGTGTTAGAACTAAAATGTGCTGTTGCTGTTGTCCTGCAGGGCAGGACAGAGTTTTGGGGGCCACAGAGTTCTTTAGCCCTGCCGTTTTGCTTTTTGGGAAGGGACGTGGGTCCAATCTGTACCTGGTTTGGTTCCATTCAGCCTGTAGGTTCTCTAGAAAACTGAAGGCTTAAGAACAGACGCCCCAAAGAGAAGTTTAAAGAGCAAGATAATGGGCTGGATACAAGTTGAATTTGTTGAACAACAACAAAAACCAGGATAATTTCAGATCTATTCAATATTATAAAAACCATTGTTTGCCAGATGGTAAAAGACGAAATTAGCAGGGGAAAATATAATTTCTAGTTCCTAAAATAGCTTTACAAATAATAGAGAACAAAGTAAATGAAAACCATTTTTTAAATCCCTAAAACTTGCTCTGCTCTCCTTCTGAGAGTTCTTGGGTACAATATAAATGCTTTGGGAATTCAGAATCCTAAGTTTCTTTCAGGGAAAGAAACTATATAAGGTAAACTGTTAGGAGCAGTGTTGTTCTGGATTGCATTTTTAGTGGAATTAGAAAGCATAGATTAAAAACCAAGATTAAAGATTAATAAGAATCGTTTGCTTTCAGAAAAGTGCTCAGTTGGTGAAGATGATGATTGTGTGATAAACTAATGAAATAAATATATAGAAATTGTAGTTTTTATAGTTCAGAAGTCACAGTTGTACATTTAAAGGTTTCTGTCAGAGGCAGCACCTGCATTTGAAAAAGATGAGTTCATTCCAGAATAGGAATAATTAAGCCAGTATCCTTCCCTCCTAAATCAAAAAGATAATTGAAAAGGGCTAGTACTAAGTTTTGATCCCGTAAGAAAAATTACTTATTTTGTTAGTGATTTTTGTGATGACTTACTTTAAACAAACTCATAAAATCATCTGCCAGCTACAATGAAAGCTCATTTATTCAGTGGTACTCAGTTACATGCTTCTCATTTGGACTGCTTTCTGAGAGAAAGACGGGAGGATGAGAATATAGGTTTTCTGTAGTTGGAAATGGACTATGATATGATGTACTGTCCTAGATTAAAATCCTGTGAGAGCTGTTTTGGAGAGATCAAAAACCCTAGTGAAGATACAATTATAATCCAGATATTTCAAATTTTGGCACAAAGTAACAGTGCACTGAAGAGTAACCACTAAGAAAGGCACCGGTTTGAGAGTTGGGGAGAGAGAACAGTGTCATGTGAAGCATGTCACTAGAATTGGTAAATGAAAGTGTTTAGCATACTGGATGAAAACCTTTCCCCTTTCTCATCTCCCTGGGGTGAGTCAGCGGCCTTAATTAACCCTCACGTGAGACATGTGTCTCCTTTTGTCCACAGCTGTGTGTAACAGCATCTCAAATCCTGTCACCAAGGAGATGCTGTTTGAGTTCATTGACAGATGTGCAGCAGCTTCTCAAGGACAGAAGCGAAAGCATCATCTGGACCCTGACACAGAGCTCATGCCACCACCGCCTCCCAAGACCTGCCTGTGACATTGACCTAAGACCTTTGACCTAAGACCTGCCTGTGACTTCAGGATTGAGGGGGAAGGATGAGTGAGGAAAATGCTGTCACCCCATTTTTGCAGCCAGAGAAATTCAGGAAAAAAAAAAAAAAAAGAGTATGGCTTGATGTTGATACACATTTGAATTTTTTTTAAGAAAAGAAAATATTGTACCCAACTTGTAAATATTTGATGTATTTGTTTCCTCAGTGCTACAATACATCATAGACGTGAACATTGTATTTATATCTGATAAACTCAGCCTTACCTTGTGGAATCTGAAGATTGCAATATCCAAAGGTTTAAATGAGATTGAAATCAATGAAAAAGAGGCCTTGTTTATATATGGGTAACTTTGACCTTTAATTTATAAAGTTATCTGCAATCTGGAACTGTGACAGCATAGAACTGTATTTTTTAGAACTTGTTTGTCAACTATGGTAAATTTTCCTTTGAAGACACTTAGGCATTGGCATTAAACGTTCTTGCTGTCATTTATCATGGATTTCCTATATTTTTGAGATTCTTGTGTTTAAAAACAAATGACAAGGTTGTTAGGTATTGTGCTATATTAAACAACTTGGTCTGGCTTCTGTCATTTTAAGATGTTTTTGGAAATGTAAAAGTAAACAGTAAAACTCCATTTTTGTGATGTATCCTTTCTAAAGAAAGTATATTAAATACTTTCATCTGTTTCTATTGTTTGAACTGCAGTATCAGATATCGAAGGAGTTCATTCTGGCAGTGATTTTGAGTTACTTCATAGTGCTTAGATGGATACCACCAGGTCCTTTATATGTTATTCTCCTGGGAGACTTTTTATTTTTATTCATTTTTAAAATAAATGCCCAGGCTACTTCTGCTTTATCTCTGGTGTCAGCACATTGGAAACTACATTAAAACACACGATTCACTGTGATTATGGGAATGATATCAAATACAAGCAATGTTGTGTTCCCTAGAACAAAACAGCAAAAAAAATACCAGCTGACTCCTTTGATTAGAAGGTAATGTCAGTGGAATAGAATGCTGTCACAAGAAAATGCTTTCCCACTGCTAGATAAATGCAGAGAAGCAAAGAGTAGACATCTGTAGGAACTACACATCAAGAAAACCAAGATATTTATTTTCAAAGCCAGAATTCTATCTATATTCTATTCTGGGACTGCTATTTCTGTTGTACATCTGAATTTTGAAATGTTTACTGATAGATATAGATTTAGGGAGTAGCTAATTGGTCATCTGTCATTGTTAAGAAACCGTCTTCTGATTGGTTTGTGAAGGAACTTTGAGAATTAGCCAGTGAGAGGCTAATGTATTTATTTTTAGAGGTACAACTTTTAAGTATATCTATTTAAAACAAATTTTCATGATCTGAATTTTGTATATGTATATGCATATATATTTGAATATATGCAACAGTGTATATTCTTCTACTAATAACAGACATGAAAATCTGAATGAGCAACCCTAGTAGAACAGAATATAGCACAGATTAACCAAAAATGTATAATTCTCTGAGTTTTAGTCTTTTAAAGTTTTCTCCTGCCTTGCTTTTCTATATGAAATGCTAGAGTCATGCTTGGGCTTTGTTCTTTGTTGTTCCCAAGTTATAGATTGTATTGAATTTATCCAGAATGCCGTGTTAGTGTTTGTTTTGTAGAGTGCTTTGTTCATTTGGGCACTTAATGTATTAAAACGCCTCACTGACACAATGAGTGTCAAAAGATGGAAATTTCTCAAGATTCCTTAGTGTTTTGTACAAAAATGGATCTTAAAAAATGCCTATGCAACTCCAAATAATCCAACACCCCTTCACCAAGGTTCGTGGCTCTTTTTCACATGGTATGTTACTTTCTTCCAAGGCCCTTTTATAGATGTAAGAGCAAGTTTTTGCTTGTGATCTTTAATGGAGTTAAAATGTTTATGGTAATTGTAACCTTTTAAATGAGTTATATGAAGAGCATCTCATTTTTATTGTTTTTTTTTTCTTTGCCTTTGTGCATTTTAATGGGGCTTAATTTTTTTAATTTGTCCTTTCTTCTCAATTACAGTGTCTTAGAGTATTCTCTCTTAGGTCCTATTTAGCCCCTGAGCACTACCATCTGCAAGATTATAAAAAGATGCTGAAAAGTCAGGGGGATAATCTAGAGGCAGGATTTGTGACATCAAGCAAAACACTTTCTCAGCCCACTGTACTATAACTATTTTCTGACACTGAAGTTTTGTAGACAAGAATGAGAGAACTTTGCTGTCCTTATTTATCACATATAAAAGCTTTTGCTTTGTGTTTGGGAAAGATGTGGATGACTCGACTCGACTGCCTGGATGGTTACATTTGCTTTCCGTGAAATGCTCCAAAAATGTCAGGACATTCCTTCTCTAAATGTGTGTCAGTGAGTATTGTAATAAAACTACTGATTTAAAGTAACACAAAGTGTATCCGCTTTATTTTACTGGTGACTCCGAAGTGTCCTTTTATTTAACTGATGCTTTTGTGTCGTCTCTTGCTGCATTTGGTCTTGCTACTTCTCACCATACTCAGCATAATCATTCTGGTTTGTTGCATTCTTTACATGAGCATAATCTAAAGACTGGGAAATCTGAATTTTTTTTTTTCCTGAGAAACTAGGAAATGTGATTGACATGGGGGATATAGCTTATACCTTTTGCTTTTGGAATGTATGGGGAAGGAGAAAAGCATATCTTTGTATGATGTAATACTTTTGTTCCTCTACCTCATCTTAGCAGCTCTTGTATGAATAGATATTGTTACATTATTTTTAATATAGTTAATCCTTTTAGACTGTTCAGCAGTGCAGTAGGTATTTGAGGAAAATGAAGTAATGACCTCCCTCTGCATTTTTATAGTATGGTATTTACCATCTTTACCATTACCGCCATCTATGAACAGTTCTTTCCAGTCAAAAAACGTTAAAAGTCAAGGACCAAATACTTCTCAATGTGGGGAACTAATATAGTGGAGTAAAATCCTGCGTGGGCTAAACTAAGTCTAGGTTGGACATCTCATGGGGTCTATGTTCTCGTTCCACCTTTCTCCCATCTGTGAAATATCCAGACTGGACTAGGTAATCAAAAAGAACTTTTCAGGTCTAACATAATTCTTGTGTAAAGGCCAGAACTTTATATATATATAAATATATATATATATATATTTATATATATATAAAAAAATATATATATATATATATATTTACAGGTCAGGATTGTCATTCACCTCAAACAATCAATAGACCTGAGACTCAGAGGGTCTGATAGTGAACATACCTAGTAAGTTATAAGCTGAGACCCCAACGTGGGTCCTTCTAGTGCTACTATCTAAATTTTGGTCTAGTATCTTTAGAGGGCTTTGTTAGAGTCCTTGCCTGGAGAACTGCTTCCACAACGGTCCCAACTATCCCAACCTTTTCTTTGGTGCTAGTGAGCAATAGGCTTCCAGCACCTTAGCAAGTAAAGGAGATAAGGGAAGTTAAGACATTTTAAGGATCTTATTTCAGTGTTTATTTAACGATATTTTAATGTGAGTGACTCGGAGGTCATGAAAGGAAGTTTAATATTCTCATGAAGATGCTAGGTTCCAAAGAGATAATTAGGAAGAAATATGTGATTAAATTACACACCTGGCCATCTCCTGATTGTTGACATATTGGTGGGTCAGTTCCCGCCTTGGTTAAACCCAGCTGCACTCTGCCCTCGCTGGACTCTGATCTCAGGCAGCCACCGTGTGTGATGAGCAAAGTGGGGGGTGCAGTGCGCTCCAAGTAGAGGCCTCCTGGAATTCTCAGAAGATTTCACATTTCACAGAATTTTTACTTAGAGCTGAAATTGCCAGCTATTTGCCATGGAAGGACTTTTACAAAACATTTATGTGATCATCAAAAGTAAAGGGAGTCTTAACACTGAAAAGGTGGTAGGATGTAATTTAGAAGGAACAGGCCTTTACACAGAGCAAATCTTGTTTTATGGAAGATTTGCTACATTGTCAGTGGCTTCTGCATTTCACTCCAAACTGGTGAAAACTTTTTCCTGGACTGGTGTTGGCAACCATTACATTGGTGAAATTCTGTACTTGGGTAGAGGAACAAGAAAATCTTCTGAGAAGACCACCTTATTGGTTGAACCTGACCAATGAGAAATTATTCCACAACAATTGGTTATAGGGGCTAGTTTCATTGTATTCCTGTGATATGAGATGTAGAAGTAAACAATGAAATTGTTTACAAATACTTGAATAGAACAAAACTGTCAACTGTGGTACAAATCCGAGTATAACCGATACAACATGGAAAAGAAGAATTCAGCTTGGGCAACAGATGAGACCAACGGAATCAACAGTTTCCAGAACTTTGAAGTTGACACGGTTTTTCCTTCAGCTCACAGCCACCAGAATGATCTTCCTCAAAATTGCGAACCTGCCCCTATTCCTCCCTAGTCACACAGCTCCCGAACACACAGCCTCACAGTCCCAATCTGGTCTCTGCTGCAGGTGCAGGTTTGACTCTCTACCTGCCTCTGCGCTGTGTTGGGACACTCTGCACTCTGCCATTTCCTGACCATCTTTGAGACTCGTAGCAGTGCAATGCTTGGGAATAGCAGACTCATAGCAGTGTAGTGCTTGCGTACTCAATGGTAATTAGACCACAGGGTTCAAATACCCTTTTGCTTACTATTGAGAATCAGTCAAGGTGTATTTGCTATTTGTCTCCCTCAGTTTTGTCATATGAATATAATTCTTACTGTAGCCTTCTCACCATAATAGAACATTAATATCTCTTGTTTCTCAAACATTTCCTCAGAAGCTAACTCTGATACATCTTATATTTAATTGGGATTAAAACTATCTTGTCTGTTCTTTTATGTTGAGAATGAGTGCTTCTGAGGGAAACTTCTCAGCACGAAGAATCTGTGATACACTTCCAGGGAAGTGTGAAGAAAGTAGTGTTTTTAATCATGTCTTTTTTTTTTTTTCCAGTATAGTTTCACTGAACTTTTCACATCTTAAGCTAGAAGGCTCTTTCCACCAGCCTTCCTTCACCAAGTTTGTGATGTTTTAAAAGAAAAGTCGTTGGTAACTGTTGAGGCTTTCCTGTTAGTTTTAAAATAAAATACCAATCTGTGGTTCCTTACTGTGAGTCAGTGCTTCTAACAATGTCTTTAAGAGTGGGCAAGGCAACTAAATGATATTCTTGCTGTTACTATTGAATGCTATCTTCAAGAATCTAAAGGGTAAGTCTCTGTTGAAGTTCAGCTTCCCTTCTGAAGGCTGTCAGGGGGGTATGGTGTAGTCCTGATCTACAGTATAAACACAGTGTGCTCTGATCATTGAAACGAGGGCCACAGACACCACTCCCCACCCTGCCATTGGAAAGACTCATAAGTTCCTTGAAAATTCTGTGTGTAGGTAAAAATTACATACCTGGAGACATCATATACCGGTGGAAAGAGGCCAAAAGTGGGAGGTGATCTAGGCCTTGCTGGCTGGGGGGAATGAATGGTGTGGGGGGAAGGTGTAGACAGAATAAAGAAAGATACGCTTTGGTGGAGTTTGTCTAGTTTGTTGAAGGACAGTGACATTTCTAGTCCATATTCTCCGACAAATATTCAGCTGACAAGTTGGAGAAAACAGAACCTTCCTGCTATATATTTCCTGCTCTACACACTATATTCTTAAAGAATTTAGTGGCCATTGTATTAATGGCCGTTGTGTGAAAATCATGCTTGTCTCTTTTTCTCACATTTCATGTCCAATTCATCAGCAAATGCCATAGGCACTATCTTCAACACAGCCAGAATTTGACAAATTCTCAACCTCTCAGTACCTGTAATCCCATCTCTATCTAGACTAGCAATAGTCTTTTAACTGGCATCTCAGTTTTCACACACATACACATACCACCATCTAAATCTCCATGCAGCTGTTTATGTTTTTCAGAACCTGTCACTCAACTACTCAAAACCTTTCAACTCCTTCCACCTCCTTCAGATTTAAATCCTAGATACCATGGTCACCAGGTCTATAACCTGGCCAGCACCTCCTCTCTGACCTCTCCATCCGTCCTCGTTCACACTGATCTGCATACTGACTCCCTGACTTTTTCCAGCTTGCCAAGCATATTCTTACTTTAAGGACTTTGAACATTCTCTCCCCTCTATCTGAAATGCTCTTCCCTCAGATAGTTAGAGACTCACTCATTCAAGTCTCCAGATGTTATCGTCCTGACCGTCCATCTAATCCCCCCCCTTACCCTGCTGTATATCTCTACACACAATTGTGACAGGTTAATTCTTTTACCTGTTGTTTGACTCTCTAGAATGTAGGTTCCTTGAGATCTGAGAATTTGATTCCATTCACTGCTATATTTCAGCACCTGGGTCAGTCTAGCACAAAATTAATGAATTCAATAAGTATTTCTAGACTCTATGAACTAGGGTTACATAGATTGAGGACAGATTCGGAAGGGGCTTGAATATCTGACTAAGATGATACGCTGTTTCATCAACAATAAAGTTATTGAAAAATTTTAATAAAGGGAGTTCTTAGTGAGAATAAGCTGATGATCTGTATAAAACAACAGAAGGAAGAAAAACAAGATGATAGGCCAATTTGGAGACTGTTGTAATAATTCAGATGAGAGACAAAAACCTAGAACAAGGTGGCATCTATACAAATGGAGATGGATGTGACGGGCGAATAGGAAGGAAAATCACCAAGATTGAACAATTAGTTGAGAAGTCAAGGTTGCCTTGTAGACGGAGCCTACATGTAGGAAATAGTGGCACCCTTAATAGAAATAGGGACATGAGAAGGAAGAGTTGATCTGAGGCTGAGATGAGGAAGGAACTTCTGGACATCATGAGCTGGAGGTGTTAGGAGGTTCCGATGGATTTAGCTAAATAGAAGGCAGAAATTAGGAACAGAGCTCATACAGTCAGACTACTATCAAGAGTTAAATCATGTTGCCGTGGCAGTGATGTTAAAGTAGGAGTAGAAGGTAAGGAGTGAAAAGGATCAGGACCCCACATTAATTGGTAGAGAAAAAACAATAAGCAGTAAAGGAAGTAAGGCGTCAAGAAGGTGGTCAAGTAAAGATCAAGAAAGGAAGGTCAAGAGAACGCAGTTCACAGGAAGCAAGAGAGAACTGTTTCTTGTAAGAGGAGGCAAAAAAAAACAAAAAAAACAAAAACATTCTTACTGCTCCAGAAAAGTCATGGAAAGCCACAGACTGAAACAAAAAAAAGCTTAAATTTGGCTTCTCAGTGACTTCAGAAGCACGTTGGAATGACTGGTGTCGAAAATACAAGAAAGTGGAGGTGGTAGCATTTGCAGTTTAGTCTGCACCAACAGACGGATTAATATTCCCAGGGGTCGAGTGTGTTCACTTTGCCACCATACCCTGGGCTCCCCAGAGCATGTCCCAGCCACAGAGAGGGGCTGTATGTATGCTGCAGAGGTGTCAGGCTAAGTGGGTAGGGACTCCAGAGTTGACTCCAGCTAAGGGATACCGCTCAGCTCCTGAGAGGGAACATTTCAAGTTTCCCACAGGCAAAAGCACCACGACCAACCTCAAGCCCACATGATGTAGGGCTGTTCACCTTGGAGAATGGGCAGCTGGAGTGCACGCCAGCTGGTCCCAGATAAGGAGCTCATGGAGCTACTGCACATTATGGGTGGTCAGTGTGGGGCCTCTGGAAGGGGGAGAGGTGAGGGCTCATGGACATGGCCTTGAGTTTCTCCCTTCACATCTCTCAGGTGTTCCTGCCCAGTAAGTCTGCTAACCTGCTGAGGTGGTGTTCACTTGAGGCACTGGAAGTCTGCTTTGGCAATGAAGTGCATTCTGCACATTAGGGTTTCAACACAATTAGGAAAAAAGTAATGTAAGAGTAACAAGTAATGTAAGAGTAACCCTATTGGATGAGTAGGCCACTTGTCTTGTCACAAGAAATGTCAAGAGATCACAGGAAATTTGTACATAGAAGTGAAAAAGAGAAAATATTGTCTCCTTAAATGTAATTTCAACTGTTGACATTTTTGAAAGATTGTAAAGAGTAGCTTTAGTTTTAAGTTTTTTCTTTTACTCCCGACATGAGTAAAGTTGCCCGGTGATAGTAACAACCAAAAATGTGAAGCGATTATCATTTTAAAGTTATGATCAGAATTGGAGTGCAGTTATTTTAAGAATTAAAAGGCAAATTCATGGAAGCAAAGTCAAATTTCTCATTTAACATCTTAAAAATATTTTATTTTGGAGTTTCATGTGAATATTTTGATTATCACCATCTGATAGATAGGATTTTATATTTTACTTTTTCTTATCACTATTATAGAACATAGAGAAGTGTAGTGGACTTTCCCTCTCCCCCAGAGACCCATATAAAACACCTTATTGCTTTCAATTTACTCCAGGGTGTCCTTTAAAGATTGTCATTTTCTGTGTTTACCATGATGTGAAAGGAATGGGGTGCATTGTTCTGGTGATTGAGCAATGGTGAAATGAGAAGAAACTTGAATACCAGACTGAATCAGAAATCAAGTGAAGTCAGAGGTGACGATGACCTGGGTGAATGGGAAAGACTTAGGTGATGAGATGCCGATATCAAAGCATAGGGTGGGCTCCAAATAGCTGACAGAGAAGGGAGCTGTGTTGGCAGGGCACCCTTTACTATCTCTCTTAAACATATTACCTTTGCTATCCCACCCCAGTATCAGGATTTTTTTGTTTTTTTGGTTATAAATGATAGAAAAACAAACCTTGTTTAAATAACTGAATAGTTCAGAAGACTGGCGTGGTTTCAGGTAGAAGTTGATTCAGGAGTTTTCCACCTCAACTTCTAGCATCATTTGACTTCATATAGTAGTCCCTGGTTTGTTAAGAATCACATCCCAGTTCATATCCATCAAAACGAATAAAAAAATCTCGACCTACCTACAGTTTAAACAAAAGTTTCTACATTTGATTGGATCATTCGCCCATTCTTGAATGTTCTAATCACTGTGGCCAGGGGATGTAATGACTGAATGACCTATGTCTGATGCCCATTACCACTGCTGAGAAAGGAATCAACTTTCCTAATATTCCCTTTAGTTATTAATTTTGTTATTTATTTTTGGCACCTATCTGAGCTTTGCTTATATTCAGGGTGATAATCAAAATATTCACCATCTGATCAGCATGGCTGCCAACCAATCAGAATCACTCTAGAGTAGCATGGTAGAGATTCCTTGCCAACCCAAGCAGGAACCATCTCTCTTGCTATATTGCAGAGAGGTTTAGGGGTTCAAAGAAAGCTGGGAGGAGAAAGGTACTTGCAGGGGGGGGGTGTTAGAAAAGTGACTATTTTTCTAACTGGTGTTCAACTAGTATTTTCTTTCAATACGTACACAGTGTTTCAATACCATGAATATTAGCACTGCTTGTTTCCCAGTTATTTTTCTGTTCATGTAATTTTTTCTACCCTCATTAATAGACCACCTTTCTCAAGTCTGGGAAGAGATTTTGTTTTTGAATCTCCTGTATGGTCCAAAGATGTCATTCTTCCATTCATTTACTAAGAAGCATTTCTTAAAAAAAAGCATTTCTTGAGCTCTACAAGTAGATCCCGAATAGTATTATTTGAACGAATGCGGTGGCCTCCTTTAAGAGGGCTGCAAAGGGAGTGTTACAGTTGGTGAAAACTCAGGTTTTATTTAAGAAGTGGGAAGCAGAGAGTCTGAAGAACTGATGAAATTATAAAGGCATTTATGATAACACATTCACGTTTCCCAGAAACTATGACTATGGCTTTCTAAAACTTGTCCTGGTTGTAAATATGTTACTCCTAATCGATTGTTGAGGGGAGTCAGGGGAGGAGGTTCTGATCAGGAATAGGGAGCCTAGGAGATATGGCCAGAGGGATGGTGCTGATCCTGGGGCAGGAGAAAAGGAACGACAGGCAGGAAGCTGGTTGGACAGAGGAACCTTAGAAGGGAGCTACTACCAGGAGTCTGGTCACCTCCTGGAATCTTCCCAGAGAAAAGCCAGACATGACAGAGATTTGACCTGGCAGTCTCCTTCAAGAGCATCTGGTCCCATTTTAGAGATTAGCAAAGTGAGACCCAGAAGTACCAGGTGACTCGAACAAGATCAACTTTAACACAATCTTGAATCGCCAGCTTATTTGGCACTGTAGAGATGAAGATGGGGGGGGGGTTATTAAAACATTGCCTCCAATCAGGCAGGCAGTTTAACCTTTAAGAAAGCCCAGAGTCACTGCCCTTTACCTTTTCCTCCTGGATTTTTTGCTGTCTGGCTGCTGTCTGCCGATTGGGAACACAGGTGCACACGACGGTCCCAGGGCACAGAAGTTTATCCAAGGTGAAGCAAAGATCACAGGCACTGCTGGTGGGCGCTTGGAGTTGCGTAACCCACCACCACACAGCCACTTAGGAAAGTTTGATGTTGATTGCCATAGAAGGCAAAACCTCTGAAAATGAAGTTGAGCTATCTTTGGGTAGGATGCAAAACCGCCCATGGGTATATCACATCAGAAATGATGTGTGATTTCTTCCAGTCCCTCAACTCAAAAAAAGATGAACAAATTTAACCGATGTGTTCTAAAAATAAATAAATAAATAAATAAATAAATAAATAAATAAATAAATAAATAAATAAATAAATAAATAAATAAATAAATAAATAAATAAATAAATAAATAAAAAAAATCCGCTTTGAGCTTGAAACCCAGTGTAGAAGCTTCAGGGTCTTTCAGAAGAGTTGGGGGAAGGAAGGGGATGGTGAGTAGAAGGTGGTGGTGAATTTTCTTTCTTCAGTGTAAAGACAGTTATAATGGAACTACTATTTTAGCTCTGAGCATTTTCTTCTGGGGATAACAAGATTACTAAAGGTCACGGAAACCAGGGGAAAATGTATGAATGGTGGTGCTACGCTTACGTTGTCACACACGTGCCAGCAATTGCTGCTGGGGGTGGGGGGGGCGGGGGGAGATGCTTGAATGACACACCTGTGCCAGGGCACAACTCTGATTTGAAAACCAACACTCCTTTTTCAAAACTTAACCTGTTTGTAACTGAGGTAATATTGGGGTAACGCCATGAGGTAGCACCACTGTGGTGCACCCATCACCGACTCACTCACCCATATGCCACCACCATAGACCTTTGTGCTTTCTTTCCTGCTTTGCTCTTTCCCCTCCCCCACAACACTCCTTTTGAAAAGCTGTCGTGTCAGTAACAAACCGGGTCCAGAAGAGATGCTGATATCTCACAGGATCAGCTCTCGGGGAGCATAGTAACCGCCTCCAGGGTAACCTACCCTGGTGCAGACCCAGGAAGCTTGGACCGCGGTGACTGGGCTCACACCATCCTCATCAGTGTCTGGGTTCCAGGTCGAGGCTGGAGGAGCTAGCCCTGAGGTGAGTCCCATGCTCGTCCACTCTGGGGGCTAGAGACATCGAGACTCTTCTTTCTGGCACCGCTGAGCTCTCACTTCTTAGAGAACCGCGTTTTCTGCATGGAAGTAAAATATCCTTTGCAAATCAGCGCCTATCAAAATAGGCAACTTGCTAAATTAAACTTATCATATAAGTACCTCCTTACTCCCTCCCTTTGGAGTGAGAGTTTATGACTCTTGTTTTCTTTTGTCTTTTTCCAAAAAGAGATTTAATGTATTACTGTGGTGCAGAAAATCAATGCTTTGAGATCAATGGTAATTTGTCAGGCTGTTTAAAATTATTCACATGGCTGGCGAGGTTGCTGCTGATAGGAAAGCACACGTCTGTTGCAGAGGAAATTTCAAGTTGGAAACATCAGCACTGCGAGTTTCCCTGAGACGTTTTCTCTTAGAACTTGACTATTTGTCCTGCAACTCCAAAGGGACTGCATCCAAGCCGTGCTGCCGCCGCCATAGCAGCAACACCGCTGGCCTTTGTCATTCTGTTCAGTTGGCCTTTCAGCAGCTGACGAAATGGCGGTGTAGCATGTACGGTCAAGGGCAGGGTGGGTTCGACAGTAAATGTAGGTTGCACATAAGGGGAGTTGCGGACACAGGCAGAGGAAGGGTGACACATGAAGAGAACAACTGCTGCTGAGATTTGAGGCAGGCAGGGAGTTCTCTGGCTGGCTGAGAACACTGTTCCCTGAAGGTAGGGCCATCATGCTGAATAGACACTGCAGTGAACCAACCAGCCTTGTCCAGCTGATGATGACCCCCCGCAGCAGCTCTGGAAGTGTGGGCGTTATTCCCATGATGCCAGGCGTAGGCTGGGCTCAGCAGCTTGGTGACTAGCCCCAGGTCACCAGGCCAGGAAGAGGTGGAACTAGGACTTGACCCTCTCTTCCACATGGCCATGTGGTGGCATTTGATGTGGCCTGCAGGATAAGGGAATGTTCTGGTCATCTCAGATGTTGCTGTTGGACAGATGCATTTCAGGACTCGGAGTGGCAAAGGCAGGAACCCAGAGACAACTGAATTCAGTAGATTCAAGGGCAATCTTAGAGCTATTGTGCACCTTTAAAAAAAAAAAGAAGACAGTTCTCCTGGAAGGTACACTAAGGCTGAAAAAACTAAGGTGGAAATTGGAAAATGATACGTGGTAACTTGTCAGTGAAGATTATTGATTCCCGTCTGCCATTAACTGGTGTTTCCCTGGTAGGTAGAAGTCCTGTTCCCTGAGAAGTCTGAGTGCTTTTAGATGCTATAGCAAACTCTTACCCAAAATAACAGTGCCCAGAGGTGGCTGGGCCCTGTCCTGTCTGTGCTGACAACAGAGCCTCAGATGCTCACCCCACCATGCCACTGGGGCACCCTATTCCTCCACCTCTGACCTGGACCTCACAGTCGGGGGGCATTCCCAGAACTCTGTTCACTCACACCATCCCATTGTGGGATTTAGAAAAAAGGTGTCCACTATGTAAGGTGGCAAGAAGGTTGCAGAACTGGCTGATTGAGAAGAAACTGGCTCTCAGCCCTGTCACTGCCTAAGGGACACTAACTGGACCAGCAGGGCTGAGCTCCCCCATGTCCCCTATCCTCTACCCCCTTACCCCCCCACCCCTACCATCTTAGCTTCCCATGTAACCAGTCAATAATTCCATGCACCTCACTGTTTCACCTGCTCCAGGGGAAATGTTTTCCCCCAAACCAGTACTTCTGTCATCCCAGCTACAAATTTTGCATTTTATAGTGATTCCCAAAACCTCCCATTCTGGTGAGCACTCCAGCAAGTGCATGTAAGGTATCCGGATGATAAGATGACACTCAGATAAATGGAAACCAGGAATCAGTCCCCAGAGCCTTGTTTAAGTTGCAAGGTGCTATATTTTCAGCTCCATCAAATCACAGCCTAGGCAGTGGGCAATAAATCACACTAGGGTGAGTGAACCTGCACAAAATCCATCACTGAAATGGTCACCAAACACAAGCACTGTTCAGATAAATGCTAAGAAGCAGACAAGATGCCCCCCCCCCCAAACCACCAATATACACAGACACGGCAGCTTGGACCATCTCTTGAAGGCAACCAGGATTGCCACTAATGTGCATTTTGGAGAAAACCACATTTTCCTTGGAAATAGCCACTCTCCTCAGACCACAGGTGTATCTTATTTTACAATCAGAGACATTCCTGAGAAGCTATAAATAATTTGAATTTTGGTAAAAGCAATCATTTATGATGCGTTCAGAGAGAACGAGTATTTTGAACATCACAGCAAAGGTTCTTCTCATTGGGAGGGACTTTTTTTTTTTAAATCAATCCCTAAACCAGGATATCTACTTTATTTATTTATTTATTTTTTTGAGATTAGTTCTCGCTATTTTGCCCAGGGTAGTCCCAATCCCATGGACTCAAGCGATCCCCAGCCTCAGCCTCCCAGGTAGCTGGGCTTACAGGCACCCACCACCACGCCCTGCTGCTTTTTTTTGAGACCAGGTCTTGCTCTGTTGCCTGGGGTAGTCTCGAACCTGCCAACCCTGGCCTCTACCTCCCAGTGCTTGGTAGGACATCTACTTTTATTTTATTTTTTTTAATGTTGAGGGTAGCATTGGTTTACAACACTGTATGTGATTTAGGGACATAACGCCACACCCATCTCCAATACACCCACTGCTTTCTACCATCTTCCATTGCATTCCTTCCCACTTTGCTCTGCCTGGTCCTGCTCCCTCTGTTAGTCTCAATTCTATAGTCAGAGTACTCAGGTGTGTTACCAGCTTGGTTTTATCTGATCTGTTGTTTTGTTTCTCTGTAGACCACATATGGATGAAATCATCTGGCATTTGTCTTTCTTCTTCTGACTTATTTCACGTAGCATTATCCCTTGCAGTTACATCTGAGTAGTATTCTGTTGTGTATATATATATATATATATATGTGGGGTTGATGAGTTGGTCAGGTTTTTTCCAGCCTTTATGACCAATATCTGTGGTATGGTGCCCACCCCATGATTGTGTATATGCCTGGACACAGTGGGTGTGTGCATGTGTGGGTAGGCCTAGGGGGAGGAGAGAAAGGGGCAGCATCACCCTAAGAGAGTGTGGAGAGAAGATGAAGAGAAAATGTGTGTGTGTAAGAGAGAGAGAGGGAGAGAGAGAGAGAGAGGGGAGAAAGAGGAGAGAGAGGAGAGAGAGAAAGAGAGTAGAGAAAAAGTGAAAAGTGTGAAGAGTGCTTGGGGGGATGGAGGACTTGTCTGTCTCCCAATCCCGGTGGCCCTGGCCCCAGCCTTCTGGCGCTGGCCCTGTACTGCCCTGCCTCCAATACAATGCAGTTGACATCATGAACAGGATGGCTCAAGACATCAAGAAGATACACCATATAGATGGCAGGAAAGTTCAACACAGATAATATCACACCTTCCTAGACCATTAATCTATTTATGGGCACATAGGTGCTTAAGTTTATTTCTATAATTTGGTGATTATAAGTAGGGCTTTAATGAACATAGGAGTGCATATTTCCCTTTGAAATAGTGGTTTTGCATTTTTTGTGTAGATACCTAGGAATGGAATTGGAATGATTTACCTATGGTAGATCATATGGTGGATCTATTTTTAATATTTTGAGGAGTCTCCAAACTGTTCTCTGCAGGGACTTAGTCCACAATTCCTTACAAGGGTTCCATTTTCTTTTACTCACTGCCTTGCCAACACTTGTTTCTGTTTTCTTTTCTTCTTCTTTTTTTCTTTCTTTCTTTTTTTTATTTTTTGGTGTGTGTGTGTGTGTGTGTGTATGTGTGTATTTTTTTTGTGTGTGTGTGCATTTTAATGGGCATTCTCACAGGTATAAGATGACATTTCATTGTGGATTTGATTTGCAACTCCCTGATAAGTGGTGATGAGTATTTTTTCATGTGCTGCTGGCCATCTGGATTCTTCTTTGGAAAGTGCCTATTTAGCTATTCTGCCCATTTTTTGCTTGGGTTGTTTATGTCTTTTGTTGTTATATTTGAGTTATATGTAGATTTTTGTAGTGCTTTGTAGATTTTGGATATTACTCCCTTGTCAAATGTATGGTGTGCAAGTATTTTCTTTCATGTATCAGGATTTTTTAAAAAAAATTTTTGTGATAGGTTTTTTTCCCCTTCTGTGCAAAAGCTTTTTAGTTTGATGTAGTCCCAATTGTTTATATTCTCCTCTGTTTCAACTCTTGTATTGCAGACAAATCCACACAGACATCACCAAAGCCAAAGCTGAGTATTTTGCTACACTTTCCTCTATGTATTTTATGATTTCAGATCTTATATCCAAGTTCTTATTGTAATCCGTTTTGAGTTTATTTTATATCCCATGAGATAGTGGTCTTGCTTTTTTCTTTTACATGGCTGTCCAATTTTACCAACAACATTTATTAAAATAACTTTCCTTTTTCTAATCTATATTCCTGAATCTTTTATCATAACTGTCCATATAAGCATGGGTTATTCCTGGTCTATCAATGCTATTCCATTGGTCTTTGTGTTTGTTTTGTTCCAGTACCATACTATTTTGATAACTAGAGATTTATAGTATAGTTTAAAATCTGGGAGTGTGATAGCACCTTTATTCTTTTTTTGTCAATATTGCTTTGACTATTTGACTACACCAGGATCTTACCCTGAAGATTGTACACATGAAATCCAATGACCCGTGCTTTCAGGGGAAATTATGGACAAAATTTGTGTATATGTACATTTTTTTTTCTGGACTGAATGTTCAAAGTCTAATTAATACTGAAGAGATGCGACAATTCGAGAAGTTTAAGAATCAGAGACAGTTATGAGGACAGGATTGGAGCTGAGGTCGTGGACACATCTCTTTTCAGTGCAGAACTGATCCTCATCTGGACCACCACTATGAAATAAATTCTGGCTAAGTGATTTTTGGCTACTAGGAAGTTACGAGGCCTTTTTGTGTGCATGTGTAAAGATACAAAAGGAAAACCAGACCTTGTGTCCTGTTTGCAAATGGAACGACCAACCTGCAATCATGACATGAGTGTACATTACTCAGCGTCAGTCTCGGCTGGGGAGGTAACACTTCCGTCAAGATAAATATTAAATTGCATTGCTTATTGCTGGTTTTACAATGCTGCTCCACAATCAGCCCGTAGAATCAGCTGGGCTTCAGAGAAGTGTATGGTTTAAGGTTGATGCCCTAGAAAAAGTCTGTTTCAGTCTCCAACTGTACTGCACATTTTGTCCCATCCTCTGCAAGGTCCAGCCTCCTTTCTCCTTCCTTTTAGCTTCTTTTCTGCAAGGAACAGCATATACTCAGTGATGCAGAAGGCGTCTCTATTACCAGCATTCTTGTAGTTGTCATTAAGCGCTGGACCCGAAAGGACAACTAATTGGGCCAAAAAATGTTGACTTTGAGGTCATGAAGGAATCTCAGGTGGAGAATGAAGGAGGAGAGAACTTATTAATAGGTGGTCAAATTACTCTGGGTGAGAGCTGCTTTGACTTCTCACTAGGACTTCCGGGTCATCGTCTCTCTGGGCCAAGTGCTTGTTTATGATCTTTGCCCCAAAAGTGGCCATGCAGGGGCCCATGACCATGTGGAAGAGAGCCAAAGGCTCCAGCATGCTCAAGAGTGCTGCGTCCTATACCTAGTGCCTCTGAAGAGTTGAAGATCTTCATTTCTGGGATTCTTAGGGATGAATTAGGGGGCTAGGCTGGCCTCTAACATGCAACTGTAAAGACTGTTTATGTCAGTGAACGGTGGTTGGACAGCATTCCACACTTCAGATGTTTCCATAGTTATACTTCCTGCTCATCTCATGAGGGAAGGTGTGTGTCTGCGTCTGCAGTGACTTGTAAGTAAGCACTCACGGCAACTTGTCAGTAAGTGTAAATGATGCTCAGGAGACTGTAACTTCTGTTTCAGTGACTGAAAGACTCAGAGCAATCTTGATAAAGCTAACTGAGCTCCACACAAGTCTTTTAGGCAACCCCACCACATAAAGCATTTTCCTTGTCAACACACATGGTATGTCTTCTTTTTGATGATTTTGGAGATTCAAAAATGTCAAAGAGATTCTGGCTGCAAATGTCCCCACAACGATTTTGTCATTTTGTAGAGAAAAGAAAGCAAGTTTTGCCACCGCCCCTTTCAGAATAGACCAAGCTGTGGGACCCAAACCCCTCCTTTCACAGTCCCTATCTACCACACCCCCATCCTATTCATATTCTGATCTTCAACACACTTGAAAAGATGTTATTTCAAATGTTCCTACCAAAGAGAAAAATCTTTCTCATGTTTTCAGAGCCTGCCATCAAAGGATTCAATCTGCATTTGAGGCCGATGGCTGCAGATGTGGGTAACAGAGGCAAGAGAGACATACACAATGTGGCAGAGTTGGAGGGGCCCTGCCTGCTCCACTGACGTCACTTGGACTGGATGAGGGGAGCTGGGGGAGCAGCTGACGTCACTTGGACTGGACGAGGGGAGCTGGGGGAGCAGCTTGTTGGGCATGTCACAGCCCAGAGATGGGAAGATCTCTCCAGTCCCTTACTCACCCAGCCCTCCCTGAGTGGACACTGTTTGTGTGGGGCAGCGATGAAAGTGGATACAACTGTTCACTCCATTCTTTCATGAATTCAGCATTCATGATGCCATGATGGCGGTTAAGGATAGGTTACATTTGTATGCTGTGGGGAGAAGCTGGCCTGCAAGAAAATTAATCAAATAATAAGAATGAGAGAACATCCAAAAATAATCTGAGAAAACTAGCTATTTTTCAACAAGTATTTCTTAATGGTCTGGTGGGTGTGTCATTTGATGAGGGCAGATATACACACATCTTTGTTCCTCACAAATAAGCAGGAATGGAAATGGAAAACTAATGGAAAACCAAAATGATTTTATCTTCTGTAGACATTATTTTTAAGGCTGTGACCAGTAATTGCCTTACCTTGGGAAGATAGCCAATTTCTCCATTGTTTCTTTCATGTGGATTTAACCTGTGTGTGAGACCCATGCATAACTATTCATTTTAGAGAGCCAAGAAGTTCATGAGTTCCTCCATTCCCTCCCCCCAACAAAATTCACAAGAAAGGTCATTTGTACTAAGCAGGATGTCAGAAGACTCAGATGGGTTATGCACATTCTGCCTTGACCCAAAGTTCTGTCTACCAGTTCAAGTGCTGTGGATCCCTGAATGTAAGTTGTCCTAATAAACTTTAAATATGACTAGTGAGTGTGCTTGCTTTTCTCTGTGGAGCATAACTATCTTCTCAATTCGTAGGAACACATTCATTCCCATAGTTACACAGGTGACTTGCTGAGCACTCAAACACTGCAGGAGATAGTTTCGATTGCTAGGAGAATAGGTGGAAAGGGCACTTTACACCAGGTGTGGGGAATCAGGAATCTTGGCTATCTTCCCAATGGATGCCATGTCAAACTGAAACCTGAAAGATGATTTGGAAAAATTATTTCTGATTGTAACATGGGAAATAGATGGGACTGAAAAAAGGAGGTGGCATGACCATGGATGATCATGGCAGGTCTTTCTGGAAGAGGTGGTGTCTCACCAGGAGGTGACAGTGGATACAGTGGTAGGTAGCCAGCAGCCTTGGGAATGTATCATATGTAGAGGGACAGGGAAAGGAAAGAGTTCATGAGGAGGTTGGGTGTTTCGAGGTGGAACACAGGAGAAAAGGAGAAGGAAGAGGGGAATAAATGGAGTATATTAGATCAGTGGACTTTGTAGAAGGGGCTGATATTGTAGGGAGGGAATAGAACTTGAATTTAGTTTTAAACCGGTTCAAGATGCTTCTGGGACAGAGATAAGAATTCAGGAGACAGCTGAATGCCCGAGAAGACAGCTCAGGAGGATTCTGGGCTGGAGGTAAGGTCTTCAAGTTCTCAGGTAGTTGGGCACTTGAGAAAGTATTTTAGCAGCATCCTTAACAGTCAAGAATTTGGTGCTAATTACAGATAACAGCAAGCTGTATTTGCATATTAACTACAGAATGTACTAATTACAAATTAGCTTTATCTATTCATTAAAACAAGCCCAGGAGTCCTTTTTACTTAGAAAGGCTTTGATAGCATTTAGTTAAATTACTGTGTGTGCACCTGAAAGTCATAACAGCTGCATTTCTTGTATGCCATTGTATAAATCAGACTGGCAGAATAAGGCTTTAGTGGATTTAAAACCAAAGAGGGGATTTGCTTTTGCATCTTCAAAAAGTTAAGGCATACATGTGGGTAAGAGTAGTTTCCAGTGTAATTAAAATGAACATACAAAATTATTTTAGTCTTTTCTTCCCTCTAAGTTTAATATAGCTCTTTCTAATGTTGTCTGAGAAGGTCTGAATGCAAAGGGATTTTCTAGGCTGAGAGTAAGACAAAGTCCTTAAAATGTGCTTGCTGGGTTACTGCTGGAGAGCAGTGTCTTCTATCTGGAGCTGATGAGGGAGGATACAGGAGGAACATCTCCATGAAAAAAAGGATTTTATAGATGTGCTGTGCTGAAAAGTATGAAAGGAGATTTGGGGCTCAGTAGAAGAGATTGGGAATATATGATATTTAGATAAAATTCAAGCAAACTAATAATTACTAACTCCTGGAAAAACAAAAAGCAAATGAAAAGAAAATATATTTAGCTATTCTAAAAATACTATGCTAGTCATTATTTTAGCTATTGATTAAAACAGTGATATAACCATACTGAGATGAAAACAATGATATATATATATATATATATGATCAAGATAATATGTATCTATCTGCGTGATACATTGTCTTCCACAATAAACCTAAAACTGAAGAGAATGTAAAAAGTATTCTATGAATAATGTTTGCAAATATGGAGGAAATTACTGGAATGTGAACAGGAGGGCAGGGGCAGTTGTTTCCTATTATAGACCTGACCTTTAAAACCTATTTTAATTTAACAACAACAATAACAACCTTTTAAAGGCCCTTCAAAGACAAAGATATTTTGTTTTGCTTAAATGCTAGCAAAAGCAACAGTGCCTCGAACCTCTTCAACTCGCCAAGCAGAAATATCACAACTGAATGTGTTACCATCTAAAACCCAGGCATATGTTGCAGGGACCAAGGTCATCTTGGCTAATCTGAAATGCAGTTATGTGGTCACACTGGTCAATCTCAATGTCTTCTGGACTTTCCATCTTCCACCTGAAAAATCCAACTGTAACATTGGCTACCAAGGCCTCTATGATAGGACTCTTGCCAATGTTACATTTTCAGATCATCACACGTATAGCACATGTGACCAGCTTCCTGACAGGGTCCAAGCCTTCCAAAGGACTGACTAAACAAGAGGGTAGGTGGCAATCACCAGCAATAGTTGTCTCTCAGGTACCTTGAGAGATGACCAGGAAGCATGTCAGGCCATATGACCAAAGTAATAAATATCATAATGATAGAAAACATTTTTGAACTTTGACCAGGCATAGAACTAAATGCCTCTCATTCATGTTGGCACATTAATCTTGTCAATAAGCAAGCAGATGTCATCATCATCCAACACTTAGCAGACATGGTCTTTGAGGCTCAGTGAGGACTCATTAGTGCAGGTCACGAGAGATAGTAGCATAAAGAGGGGTTTCTCCCTCCAGATCTGCCTGTCTTCAAGCATAATAGTATTAAGCTGTTAAGGACCAGGCTGGCAAAGCTGGGAGACACAGGGAAGAGGAAAGAGGTGATGTGATTCTTTTCAGAAGGCTAGAGGAAGTTCATCACATTTTAGAGAATGAAATTGGGAAAATCTAGCTGGTGAATGTGTCCCATCAACACTCTCCACCCCTTTCCTCCCAAAGAGAACAACAGCAGCCCAGATCCTCCTGGGGTTCTAGAGTCACTTTTTCTTCCTCAGTTCCAAAGTTGAATCAACTGTAAATTTACCAATGCTTTAAATATGCTCCCTGAGGTGCCTCCTTAATCTGCATCTTGTCTAGACTTTCTAATGCCCCTGCAGGAGTGTGAGGCGGATCTTATCAGTGTCTACATTTTTGACAAGCAATAAGCATGTGCTTATCTAGACTGATGGCTCTGGTGCCTTCCGCAGTTAGCAATTTCAGAGGCTGTGGGAGGGAGTTCTGGTGGAAGAATCACACTTTCAATCCAAAATTAAAGCTCAATTTGGTCTAATTGTCCTTGATTTTATCAGTCGCATAAAATGGCTGATTCCATATGCAAAAATAAATAAACAGTTGCGCAGCTTCGAAATCCCTTCTTCTTGGGGCAGATTCCACCAAGTTCTTTGCTGTCTCTCAAGCTATTTTCATCCACCAAACAGTGCTGATCTTTTCTCTATCCTTTTCTATTTTCTCTCCCTTCTCTGCACTTCCCCCAGCCCATACCAAAAAAAGAAAAGCATAGTGTCTCTCTGTGTGTCTATCTCCTCTGTCTGTTTCTTGTATAATTTTAGACTGGAAGTTCCTTAAGAGCAGGAATAGTTCTTTTGTGAGATGATGACACCCGGAAATTGGGAACTGCCTAATTAAATGGTAAATCGGTAAAACGGAAAAAAGAAAATAATAAAAGCAGTTGATTAATTTTCTAGCAACAATTTGTTTGCAAGAGAGAGCATAGCTGGGACTTGGGATGAAGAGACAGACTGTACCAGGTCTACGGGAATGAATGCCTTCCAAGAATATCTGAAGATTTGCCTCTAGGTAGTGAGGGTGAGAATGAGCCCAAACTTTGCAGGCCCTGGTCCTAGCTGGGTGTCTTTTCCTCTCTGGGACTCAGGAGAGTGAAGGGCTGTGATATGATCTGAGATGTCCCAGTGGTGGCTGGGGTCCCTTGGGAAGAAGACTGGAGGTTGACGACTCCTCAGATGTGTGATGGATGTGCTAGAGGTTCAACCACCACAGCACAAGCACGGGCACAAGTAGAGGGGCTGAGACATTTGAGAGAAATCTGGAAGGTAATCAACAGGGCCTGGTGCCCAATGGGTGGGAAGGAGGGAAGAGTGTGGAGAGACACTCTCATCTCTGTTTTGGGAACCAGAGAGGATGTAGAGGACATAGATTAAGATGGTGATAAAAGGAAAAGATGTCAGATTTGGGATTTACCATCTGTGCTGATTTAAATGCATGTCCACAAATTCTTTAACATTATTCCATCTTGAACATGGACCTGCCTTAGTAACTAGCTTCTAATGAATGCATTGCAAAAGCAACACTGTGTGACTTTTAAGACCAGGTCATGAAATAATTGCTGTGTGTGGCTCTTTCTAAGACTCTTGCACTGGGCACTCAGTATCCATCCTGTGAGGAAGCTATGGGACTGTATGGGAAGACCAGGGGTAGGTACCCCAACTGGGTCTGACAATTGAACCGTAAGAGTGACAAAAGTCTCTGGGATGTCACTAGTTCTTACTGTCATCTGATCCTGCTTTCTGAGAAATCCAGAGTAAGAATCCCCTATTGGGCTGAGTCAAAACCAGAGTCATAAAATACATTAAAAAAACAGTACAGACTTGCCATTGCACCATGCCACTATGTTGGGAGTGGTTGGGTCATTTGTAGCAATGGAGAAGCAGATGTACTTGGAGAAAGGTGCTGGATGATTCTAGACCCTGGCCAAAAACAAGAACAAAAACAAATAGAGTGGTGAATGCATGGAGGGTGACTGCTTTGAATTGAATTGAATTTGAAAATTCAATATGAGATTCATATTTGGAGGGTTTGGGGGGCTTCCTCCTGACTCAGTTAATGCTAAAGTGTTCTCAGAAAGAAACTTAGGAGGGCATTCTGAGTGTTCATCAGATTCATTAAGACTGTTTGCATCTCCATGTGTCAGGATGGTTCTCAGCCCTGGGGCTGAAAAACCTCCCAGCATGATAGAGATGTTCTTCTATAGCACCTCATACAGTAGCCACTAGTCACAGGTGGGCCAATGAGAAGTAGCTAGTCAACACGAACACTTAACATTTGGGACAACATGGGTGGAGCTGGAGGGGATAATGCTAAGCAAAATAAGTCCAGGAAGACAAAGAGCAGTGGTCTTACTCCTGTGTGGATACAGAGAAACAAAACAAAGCGGCAGACACAACCAAATTAACAGCAGACCCTAGACATCTGAGCGTGGAATTGAGGTTAGGAGACCAGAGGGAGGAGGGGGAAAACAGTCGAGTGGGGCCACAATAGAGGAAAGTGAGAACTGAGGTTGCCATGGTGGTGGGTGGGTATGGCAACATGCATCTGAGGTGTGATTTTAGGTCTTTGAATCACATTCAGCTTTGTAAACCAATGCTATGAAGGGAGGGGGGAGGAAAGTGACTTGTGGGACAAAAATATTTGTTTTATGAAATGTTCATGATGTGCAGAGTCGCGTGTAGCTAAGGCTCCAGCTGATGTGGGTAGTGCAGGTGGTTGAGCAGATGAGTTCTTAGTCCTTGGTCTTCCTTTTGGGCCCAGAGAGGGATGAGGGCAGAATCTCTGCTCTGGGAATCGGAAGGAGAAAAGAGTCACCGACCCTTTAGAGGAAATGCTGGAGCTGGAAGGGAGCTCAGAGAGCATCGGGGTAAGCGAGGTCCTTGGAAGCCAGGTGATGTGCTGGGGTACAGGGGGCCAAGGGCAGAAGCAGATGACTAGAAACAGTTTCCCCTGCCCTCGTCGGTCAGCTGCTGTGGGGACGGGATGGTTGAGAGCATGACATTGGAGATGAAATGAGGAGGAAGGAAAAGGAAAGGGACTGTGGGAGCCCCCCCCCCCCAGGAGCCTTCACCCGATTCCCAGGGACACAGCGGTTTCACGTCCAGTGAGACTCTCGCTACCTTACCTGCCGACTCAGAGCCAGGAAGACACTTCAAGGCATGGGGAATAGTACAGGGGAGGAATGTCTGCCAGCGGCGCTCCCTAGTGAGCTAGGGAGAGGGAGTGGCCACTGCTCTGTTGTCAGCCCTTCCTGCACCACTGCCACCACAGGGCCTGCTGCCCAACATCCGGGTGTACACCCTCAGATTGCAGCCCTGGAAGGGTCTGAGAAGCAAGCAGAGGTGAGGTTCTGCTTGGACACTGTTCTAGCACCAGCATCTCTTCCAGCCGGGGTTGGAAGAGAGGCTGCCCACCAGCAAAGACAAATATTTTTCTATTCTGATGAATCATTTTTAAAATGAGAATAGGTCGGTGGTAGCTGGTTGGTTTCAGCCTTGAAGTCAAATAGCTCTATAGCTTGGGTCTCAGATGAGGACTTTCCTCCATTACTATATGTCTTTCTTAGGTGAGGACAAGATCTTGCATCAGCCTAGGCAGAGGCATGGATGTCAGTGGGAGAAAGAGTGTATCAAGTTCTGATCGGTTCCTTATGTATCAGTCAGTCAGGGCTTGGGCTGGCTTCTCCTACAGGACACTAAAAAACAAGATGGTTGATAGGATCCCATGGACAGGGATTTCAAGAGACCATGGAACCTGCTGTTATCCTTTTACTTCAACTGCCCATTTGCCCACCTGCTTCCTTATTGGTCTGTCTATTCAACCATCCTGTAATCATCCATCTATCTACCCAAAAAATCATCTTCCACCCACCCACCCACCCATCCACCCATCCATCCACCCACCCACCCACCCACCCATCCACCCATCCATCCACCCACTCATCCAT